>JAGKTI010029010.1:0-12775 GCA_018397915.1 Birgus latro | reverse complement strand
AAGCAGTAGATTCTTCGAAGTTCGGCAGTTTGTTTTGTTTTGGAGACAGAGTTGGTGGAGGTGGGTTAGTTCATACTTTAACGTAAATTCTAAACAGTACCCAGTATTTATTTCACTCTATATTAAGAACTAAACTTATATGTAATCACTGGCTCAGTGGGTTAGAGCGCTCCGCTCTGGCCGTAGGGTCGGAGGATCGAATCCACCCAAGGGTCATTGGTAGACATCAGGAAGGGCATCCAGTCATAAAATGCTACACGCTCCAATCCAAAAAGGCCGACACATGCAAGCATGTTGCAGCCTTCAAAAACGAAAACGAAACTTTAATCATGATCACTACACTGTCACACGCGCACATTTTTTGTTTTTTTTTGCTTCATTCCTTTACGATTAGAGGTGCCAGTATCACTTCTTTTAAGCTATGAACCTTCCATGGCAAGGCAGAAGGCAAAAGGAGAGCACTGTTCAGCACTAAATGACAGTTAGAATGGCACAACTACCGTCTCCAAAAGCAAGCAGCAGACTGGCGCCACGAGTCCGCTTGGCGCCATTTCTCCCCCTACTTTTGCATTTCGGCCTACTTCATACATGGTCTCGGCCTGAGTTCTGCTAACTGAAGATTCCGGCTTCTAAAAGTTCGGCTTATCAAGGGTTTACTGTATAAGTAAGTGTTAGAAGTAAATCATAAAGTCAAGTACTGTATGGAAAATAATATAACAAATGTGTGATTTACTGTAACTAATGTGACTGTGCGCAGTATAGTGTTTACTGTGCTTTATGCGAGTGTTTATAGTGCCTTACAGAGTACCAATAAAAAAATAAAAGTGAAAGTATGTCAAATTAGCGCAGAACCGCAACTTCCCATGATCATAGTTTCAACTATGGCCTCATCACATATACCAGGTTGAATTTTCACACTACAAGTACTATATGCATCCAGCCACTCCACACCAAACTGGACTATCTATCCACATCAACCACTGGCAGTATCTGAAAGTGGCCATCTGACACAAATCTGGGTGTGCTGGACCAAAACACCTGTTTTCAGGCAGAAAACAGCCAAAGTGAGCACTTGCACTATCACTAGGCTTATTTTGACCACTCTTCAGGTTTATTTGTGGAAAAAAAAAAAAGTTGAAAATAGCTGGCTTTCTAGGTAACTCTGCTGCCCAGACCCTTGGCAATCTAGGAAAAAAAGCTGACAAAAGCTCTGGCATGAAATAGGTTAAGGCTTAATAATAGCCATAAACATGGCCACCATTGCAGAGTAACAACAAATTCTCCAGCAACAACCAAAGTTTCTGAATAACAGAAAAAGTGTCACCAGTGAACTTGGTGATGCAGGACTGGTCAAGAGATACTGCCTGAACCATTCAAGTGTTATTTTCATGACTGATTTGGAAAAAGCGATGTTAACAAGACCCACTTAAAGTAGGATGTAGCAGTGGCAACTCAGGACCTCCAAAACAGATTATAAGCAGGGTCATCACTGAAATATTTGACTTAAGCAGGGTCACCACTGAAATATTTGTCTTAAGCAGGGTCACCACTGAAATATTTGACTCTCCTTCACCAACTAACTTAAACAGTTACTAAAATTCCCTTGCACTCCACATGCAGGTCATAAGAACAAAGATGAATTCTGGGTAGGTGTAAGCATTTTAACCTCTCCATACAAGAAGGAAGCACCAATCAAGACAGAGGGTGAGAGGCAAAAAGTAATGTACGGACTGATGACTGGAGTGTGGTGCAGTGGAAAGGAGGGAGAGAAGGTGTTCAGGGAAGAAGCGAGGTGTGGTGACGAGACAAGTTGCCATCTACAATTTTATGTATACTGTAGTGGCAAATAAATACTTTTTTTATAATCAATATTTATCAGTGAAAGTTTACCAGACAATCTTAAAAACACCACCACCATGGTACAGTATCTGGACTTTTTGCTGCATCTCTTCTTTGCTATGTTTCATAACAACTCACCATTTTCACAAAAACTGCCACATATAGAGCACTGTTAACTCAGCAGCCTATGACTTCAACCCAACTAAGACTCCAATTTATGATGATGACTTACTGCTCAAGTGTGATCATTATGATTTTGCCCCAAGACAAAGTTTATATCATTTCATAAGTACAGGCCCTAGTGTCCAGCAAGTTAAGGTGCTCTAACTGACTGCTGCCTATAACACCCTAATTTCAAGAAGTAGCAGGGGTTTATTGCTCACATGATGCTGGCGAGAAGCAAGCAACTGGTCACTGTTACCTTACATGTCTATATTGAAACATCTAATCCCAGGCCTCTGTGCTCCTGATGAGGCAACATTAAATTACATGGATGGATGGAAAATCTGAACAGTCAATCAAAAACCTGGGTAGAAACCAACCAGAAAATGTCCAAACAACAAAACACCTTTACCAAAACACAACACATTAAGTACACACTAGTCACCCTAAACATCATCAGTCTTAATCCAATTTTCCCATTATTCCAAACAGCTGAGGAGAATCCAGGAACAAGAGACAGAAAACATAAGAGCAGAAAAAGCTACTAACAAACTGGCTGGTGAAGTGGGTCACATACCCAGTGATAACAAATTCAGTTCGATGAAGTACAGTATTATTCATTTTATTTTAGTTATCTTCAGGTGATTTCATTCTGCTTGAGAATTTTTGAACTTAAAGGTTTAGATACAGCCTTCAATAAGCCCTCCACTACTTAATGAACATTCCAAGCTGAATATAACAGTTTGATGGTAAGATTTGTAAAACGAAAAACATCTCAGACTAAAAGCATGAATCATTCATGCCTTCAACATTATCAAACACAACACACCAAATAGGGATGAATGTTGCCCCCTTGTGGCATGGCTTCTGTGTCATCAGCATTCAACTGCAGTGAGAAGTTAGCCATGATAGATATGATGTTGTGGTAGAAGGAGGCCAATGCAGGACAGTCATCAAACACCAGGTAGCGGTCCTGCCGGTTGGTGAAGTAGTCGTTGCTGAGGTTGGCTCTGGGAGAAAGAACCAGATCACCATCATCATCATCATCATCATTATCATAATCATATTCCTTATTAAGTTTTGGACGGAAGGATCCAGAAATAGGAAAAGGAAAGCATAAATTTACAAGTGACAAAATAATTGGACCAAATATTCATCTATATTCAAACATCTAAAAATCTTGACCCTGCATCACTGGCAAAATTGCTAACCTATATATATACTTCTTCTTTTTTAAATAATGGAACAAAGGAAGAAAAAACAAATGAATAAAAAAAAAAACATACACCAGATTACTGGTGTCCTCCATTCATGAAATATCTGTAACAGGTGGACTTGAACAGCTGCTGGTTGAAGTTTGATGGGAAACAACCCTGGGGAAGCGAGTTCCAGAGAGATGCAGTTCGGGGAATAAAAGAATTCTGATAGGCGGAAGTTCTGCAATATGGCTATGTGACATTCCAGTCATGAGCGCTGCCAGATGCCCATGTAGCACGAGGGAAGGCATGGAGAGGTGGCACAATGGATGCAACTTTGTCTGAGCATTTGCCATAAAAATATCTGTAAAATAATGCAAGGGAGGCAACATTCCTTCTTACTTGTAGAGGAGGTAAATTATTTGTAATAGAAGGTTAATAATTCCAACAGCTTTCTTCACAATTTTGTCTAGTTGTTTTAATGCAACCTCACCACATCCATTCCACAAGGGTGAGCAATATTCAAGCTGAGAACACACATGACTCTTGTAAATTGTAGCTAACTACTTGTCAGTGAAGAAGTTACGGACTCTGTATAATAATCCAAGTTTCTTTGACGCGGTTTTAGCAAGTGATCTGACATGAGAGGTCCAACTGAGGGCATTGTTAAGTGAGATACTGAGAATTTCAATACTTTTGGAGACGGAAATATTAGCAGCATTGAAGGTAATATATGAATCTGGCAATATCTGTCTATTAGTAAATTGTATATACAGTATTTGGTTTTACTAGCACTGAATGAGACAAGATTGTTTTGTCCCCATTCACTGATCATAGATAAATCTTGATTTATGGAGATGGCTGTGCTGAGTTGAGAATTGGAGATCAGACTTTGTAATTGGGTGCCTGAGTGTGAATAAACTATGAAGTGTTGAGTCATCTGGATATGAATGGAGGGGATTGTGGGTGACAGATAAGAGATCATTAATATGAACCAGGAACAGGGTTGCTGCTAGAACTGATCCCTGTGGTACGCTGGCATTAATTGAGTGAAATTGGAATATGCATCATCTAATTTTACTCTTATTTTTCTGTCACTGAGATATGAGCCAAGCAGAGGAACAAAAGACGTTAGTCCATAGCAAGGGAGTTTGGACAGCAGGAAACGATGCCACACTCTGTTGAATGCCTGAGAAATATCAAGGGCTACTGTGTGAGTTTCTCCATATAGGTCGACTGACTTATGGATGGTATGAGTCAGGAGATTGAGTATGTTAATGGTGGATCTTTCGTGGCGAAAACCATATTGTCTATCACTACTTAAGTTGCTGGATTCAAGGTGTTTAACTATGTGCTTATTGATTAAAATTTCAAATACTTTACCAAGAGAAGATGTGACAACTATTGGTTTGTAATCAGAGGGGTCAGAGGAACTTCCTTTCTTTGGAATTAGGGAATGAAAAAGTACATATGCATATTCTGAATAATTTAGCAAGAACAGGGGCAAGTTCTGGGGAACACTTTTTCAAAACAATTGGAGGAATTCCATCTGGGCCTGGAGCTTTGTTGGTAGGTAAATTGTCTAGGATGGATTTTATGTATCTTGTCTGTATTGTAAATGGAACAATTTCGGGAGAGTCAAGTTCTACTACCAGGGCATTCTGGCTGACTTCCTCTAGGGTAGACTTTCTGGCAATTGTACTGGCAAAGATATCTGCTTTCCTATGTGGGTCATTTGTAATGTTGCCATATGAAGATTTTAGTGGGGGAATGGATGATGAGTTGTTAAAGTTAATTAAGAGTTGACCAGAATATTCCATTGTCATTAGGGTTGTTAAGTAGTTTTGATGCTTGATTATGATGAAAGTTTGATTTAGCATGATTTATTACAGCTTTTGCATGGTTTCTAGCAATTCTAAACTGACAGAGTGATTCAGATGTTTTTTTATTTTAAGTGTTATATGCTAATGACTTTTAGGCTGTTGCTCTGGCACTGTTGTTATCAAACCATTTTGAAGAGTTCGATCTTTTAGTGAACTGCTGACTTGGTATGACTAAATCCATACCAGCTAGTATTAAATCACTAATGTGGGACTGGGTAGAACTGGCATCATTAGGGAAGAAAGACTGCCAAGGAATGTCAGCAATGTAATTTCTAAATCCATCCCAGTCCGCCCTATCAAAGTGCCATCGGGTCACCCTGACAGGTTCAGAATGGGAAGGTTTGGGGGGGCTAACTAATGAAGCTTTGATGAGATTGTGGTCAAAGGATCCAAGTGGTGGCAGTACCTCTATCCTGTACTCATCTGGATTATTTGTCAGGGATAGATCCGAGAGATGGGCATTATGGTCAGGATTATCTGGTATTCTCGTTGGTTGCTTTACCTTAAATAACTCTGCAAAAAGCTGGCACTCTAGACCAGCATCGTCAGTCCTGGCAGAAATAACCATTCAACATTCTGTACATTAAAATCACCCAAAATGGTAATTTCATGGGAGGCGGTGGCAGAATCGGTAGAGGGGCGACCTGCAGTCCTAATGGACCCAGGTTCGAATCCCGGCTGGGGCAGGGAACAGTTTAAGGATTTGAATTTCATAAAAAGCAGACTTTTCTGATCTACCAGATGGCCTGCCGACATGTCATAAAAATACCTCCACTAATGCCAGTACACCAGTCCTGTATGAGACAGCCCTAGCATGTATTTAATATGGATGGTGGGTGTCAGCACCGAAATGGTGACATGTGGAGATGTAGGAGGACTACTGGGCCCAGAGGAGGGCTACTGTGACTTGGGAATAGGCACTGAAGCCTTTGCCCAGAGTCGGACACACACACACACACACACACAAACGGTCGGGTCGCCGAGACAGACGGAGCTGCTCCTGGATCGAGTGGAAATAATCGCTGAATCAGCGACGAATAGGAGACCAACCTATTGTGATTATGTGGTTGAGAGCGTGAGTGGTAGTCCCGTCGGATATTAGTTTAAAAAAAAAAAAATGCAAGTTTCGGCCATAAAATACAAGATATAGTTGAAAAAAAGTCTCCATAAGGTTGAATCATGGTGGAGAGAGACGAAAGATTGTCTACAACTGGCGAGGGGGAATTTGAGGGCTTCCCCGATGATGATGTAAATAACGGAAGTGATAAGCTGAACCAAACAAGAATAGCAGGAGTAGAGAAAACGGCGGAGAGGAATATCCAGGAGTTAAAAAAGGTATGGGAATAAATTAGACAGTTGCAGAAACGGACCTTAGAACACGAAAGAGAGATCAAAGTCCTACAGAATAAACGGGAAAAAGTTTGCACACATAGTGATGAACAAGAAAAAGAAGTCACAGAATTGAAGGTGAGTAACGAATCTGCATCAAATGAAATAAAACAGCTCAAGAGGGAGAATAAGAGGCTGGAAGAAGAAAGGGACAGAATGAAAAGTAAACTAGATAAGTACGAATAAAAATCGAGGATGCATGATGAGCATATTAAGGAAATCAAGGAGCAACACAAGGGGTGGAAGAAAGTACAGCAGGAAGGAAATGTAAATTTGAAGATCATAGAACAACAAAGCAAGGAAAAAGTGGAGAAGGAAGTGATTAGGGTACTAAGAAGTAGAGAATCTTTGGTCAGGGACGTAGCAGACATGAAAAAACGTGTGATAATCTCAGGAATAAAAGAAAAACGAATGACAGTAAGATCCGAAAGAGAGAGAGAGAAGAACTGAGCAAGGCTAAAGAAATAATATCAGTGGTTATGGAGGATAACAATGAAGCCCAAGAAGAGACTGAAGAAGTGTTTAGGTTAGGAAAGTACGAGGAAGGTGGGGAAAGGCCATTGAAAGTAAAGTTTAAGTCCCAGGTAATGGTGAATGAAATCATAAACAGAATGTGGAAATTGTCAGATAATGAGGGGTTTAAAAATGTTTGGATAAGGAGAGATGCAAATGAAGAAGAAAGAGCTAAATTAAAGGAGTTAGTAAAGGAAGCAAAGATAAAAAAACGAACAGCGAACGGAGGAAGAGAAGACTGTTCTATTGGAGAGTTATGGATCAGAAATTGAGAAACTGGTACCAACGGAGGGAAGGAGAGAAGAGAGTATAAAAAACGATGAAAAAAGTTTGAAAGTGGCCTACACAAACATTGATGGACTAATATCGGCAAGGTTAGAAATCAATGATTTTTTGAGAGTATATGAACCTGATGTTATGTGCTTTGTAGAGACTAATTTGAAAGAAGATATTGATATTCATATGGGAGATGGGAAATACAAATTATGGAGAAGAGACAGAAAAGAAAAAACAGGAGGAGTGATGATAGCAGTGAAGGACAACATAAATGTAGATACTGTGGAAATGGCAGAGGGCAGGGCCGAAGCGATGAATATGAAATTAGAAACTGGGGAGAATGGTAAGAGAGATATGGCAGTGGTATATGTTCCCCCTAAGACGAGAGCATGGAATAACGACGAATACCAGGAGATGTTGTCAGACATGGTTAGTTATCTACAGAAAGTTATTGAGAAAAGCAACAATATAATCCTAATGGGTGACTTTAATTGTAAAGAGATGAACTGGGAGGAATGGGACTCAGGAGGCAGCAAAGATTCGTGGGGCACTAAATTGTTAAATATAGCAGTGAATAATGTAATGACGCAGTGGGTCAAAGAAGAGAAAGAAGAGACACGATTACGAGGTGATGACACACCAGCAAGACTAGATTTGCTACTATCCAAAGAACCTGATGTAACTGAATCATTGAAATATCTGTGTCCCATAGGAAAAAGTGATCATGTGGTCACTGAGTTCCAGATGATAATAGGGAATGTGGTGCCAAGAGATAAGCTTTATAGGCAAGGAAGATACAACTTTGGGAAAGCAAACTTTGCAGAATTGAAAAAAAAAAATCGAAAATGCGGATTGGAGAAAATTCAGACAAAAGAGATACAGAGAAAGTGGGATATCTTTTTAGACCTCTATAATTTGGGAGTGGAAAAATATGTGCCAAGAGTAAGGGGGAAAGAAAACAGGAAAAAGGAGTGGTTGAATAGAAGGTGTATGACAGCAAAAAAAGAGAGGGACATTGCATGGAACAAATGGAGAAAGAGAGGTAATAACAGAACAAAGGAAGAATATAAAAGAACTAGAAATGAATATACAAGAATACTTAAGAAGAAAGGAACTTTGAAAAAGGTATAACTGACAAATGTACGGACGAACCCAAATTGTTTTATACATTTGTTAATGACAAATTGAAGCAAAAGGAAGGAATCACCAAACTGAAAGTATAAGAAGAGGTCTACAAGGATGCGGTAATGCAAGCTGAAATAATGAACAAATGTTTCCAATTGGTTTTCACTAGGAAAGGGAGTTTGTGGAAGGGGAGGGAGTGATTAGAAATGTAGTGATAAAAGATATAAAAGCGGAAGTCCGGGAAGTGTATAAATTACTGGAAACTCAAGATGTAAGGAAAGCCCCAGGACTGGATGGAATCTCTAATTGGGTACTGAAGGAATGCAGAGAACAACTGGCGGAAAAGATTCACAGTTTAATTGTGTGTTCCCTGGAAGAGGGGAAAGTGCCTCGGGAATGGAAGAGGGCAAATGTGGTACCAATCTATAAAGGAGGAAACAAGGAAGAACCCCTGAATTATAGACCAGTGTCTCTAACCAGAATGGTCGCAAAATTGTGTGAGAGAATCCTGAAAGATAGATGGATAAAATATCTGGAGGGGATGAATATTCTGACTGAAAGTCAGTTTGGATTCAGAAGTGGGAGGTCATGTGCTTCCAACTTATTGAGCTTTTACTCAAAGGCAATTGACGGGCTACAGGAGAGAGACAGTTGGGTGGATTGTGTGTATTTAGATCTGGAGAAGGCCTTCGACAAGGTACCCCACAAGAGACTAATATGGAAATTAGAGCATATCGGAGGACTGAAGGGAAGCCTCCTGGAATGAATGAGAGACTCTTTGAGTGACAGACAAATGAGGACAGTAATAAAGGACAGGACATCTGGATGGAGGGAAGTAACAAATGGTGTCCCACAGGGCTTGGTGTTGGCACCAGTAATGTTCCTGATTTACGTAAATGATGTGGTAGATGGAGTGAACAGTTATGCAAGTCTGTTTTTTTTGTTTTTATGCAAGGAAGAAGGAATCAAAGGCCATGGGGCCGCAAACTGTTCCTTCCAAGAATAAACAAAAACAACACAAAAGAGAGCCAAATTCAAGATCCATTCATTTCGAGATTCCTGGACACATTGCGTTTGAAAGACTGGAGATTATACATACAGAGGAAGACAGTTCCAGAGTTGACCAGTTGCATAAATGAAGGACTGGGAGTAATGGTTAACTCTTACATTAGAGAGTTGGACAGAAAAGGGATGAGAGGTTGTTGCTAGACGGGTACTACGTGCCCGTCGTAGAGGTGGAGGGATGCAAGTAGACAGTTCAGAGGAACAGTGACCATTGAAGTAGTGATAGAAAAGAGATAAAGATGCAACAGTGCGGCAAAGAGACAGAGGTTGAAGGAAGCTAGTAAGAGGAGGAGAGTGAATGAGACGAAAAGCCTTTGACTCCACCCTATTGAGAAAGGCTGTATGTGGGGATCCTCCCCACATGAGAGTTGTACTCCAAACAGGGGCGAATAAATCCCGTGTATAAAGTCAACATCTGTGTAGGGGTAAAGAAGGCTCGGAGTCGGTTTAGCACACCTAATCTCTTGGAAGCAGATTTCACAAGAGATGTAATATGTTCTTTCCAAGATAAATCCCAAGTGAATGAAACCCCAAGCATGTTCGAGGATGATGTAGGAACAAGCTGGACATTATTAAACATCAGCGGGTACTCCTGTGGAAAGTTTTGTCTGGTTGATAGGTGCAAGAACTGAGTTTTTGATGTATTAAAAACAACAAGATTATTTTTACTCCAGTCAGAACCACGAGCCAAGTCAGACATTAGGTGTGCCATAGCCTCATCCCTTGTTTGTTGAAGTAACTGCTGAAATGAGCGTTGCGGGAACTGAATGGAAAGGTGAAGGGTGGAATCATCAGCGTATGAGTGGATAGGGTTAGATGTACAGCTTAGAAGGTCATTGATGAATAAAAGGAAGAGCGTTGATGATAGGACAGAGCCCTGAGGAACACCACTGTTGATAGATCTAGGAGAAGAATGGTGGCCGTCTACAACAGCAGCTATAGAACGACCAGAAAGGAAGCTAGAGATGAAGGCACAGATAGAAGGATAGAAACCGTAAAAGGGAAGTTTAGAAATTAAAGATTTATGCCAGACTCGATCGAAAGCCTTTGATATGTCAAGTGCAATGGCAAAGCTTTTGCCAAAGTCCCGAAAGGAGGATGACCAGGAGTCTGAAAAGTAGGTGAGAAGATCGCCAGTGGAGCGTCCCTGACGGAACCCATACTGACGATCAGAAAGAAGGTTGTGATAGGAAAGATGCTTTAAAATTTTTCTGATGATACAAAGATCTTGAGAAAGGCAGAGGTTGAAGAGGACTGTAAAATGCTACAGGAGGATCTGAATAGGATACATGATTGGAGCCGGATGTGGGAAATGAAATTCAACGCAAAAAAATGTAAAATATTGGAAATGGGTAAAAGTACCAAGAGGCCATCACTGAATTATTTGATGGGTAATGAACCAATTAGAAAAGCGAGAGAAGAGAAAGATTTGGGAGGGCTGGTCCAGGATAGTTTGTTACCTGAAAAGTACATAAATAATATAGTTAGAGAGACATATAAACTTTTGACCAATATAAGAGTGGCATTTCATTACATGGATGAGGAGATGATGAAAAAATTGAAAGTGGCCATGATCCGCCCCAGGTTAGAATATGCAGCAGTAGTGTGGTCCCCACACAAAAAGAAAGATATAACCAAGACTGAGAGAATACAAAGAACAGCAACCAAGATGGTCCCCAGTCTGGCAGATTTGTTGTAGAGAGAGAGGCTGGAAAGGCTGGATTTGCCTTCCTTAGAGGAAAGAAGAGAGAAGGGCGACATGATTGCAGTGTTCAGGACCATGATAAGAGTAGATAAAATTGACAGAGAAAAATCTGTTTGCGCGGGATGTGAGGGTAACAAGGGGACACGGAATGAAACTAAAGAACCCAAGCTGCTTGAAGGACATCAAGAAACATAGTTTTCCTTATAGATGCACAGACCTGTGGAATAGCCTGGACAAAGAGATCGTCCAGTCTAAAACTTAAACGAGTTTAAGGCAAAATTTGACTTATTGAGAAAGAGCGACGGGACCCCACGAGCATAGCTCATTTCCTGTATATCACAATTAGGTAAATACAATTAGGTAAATACACACACAAAAAAGGGCAAGACTGAGGTTACTCAACTGTGCGGATATCAAGTCAAATACACTGGGTTCTGAAGAGGCAATGGGGGAGCGAAAGACTACACAGATATATGTGGTGATATTTAGATAATTTAGTTTATACAATGAGTAATCAAAATTGCATGACGTGAAGTTTAAGATAGTATCAACTGCATATTGAGATCTGATATAAATACAGGTGCCGCCCTTGTTGCGGAAGTTTGTGAGAACATCGTAACCAGGAAAACAAAACAGAGATATTTCAGTAAAGGGTGAGATTTGTGGTTCTGTGAGGAATAAGGCCTGAGCAGATATGGACTGTAGGAAAAAATGAACTGAATTTAGGTTGGTCCAAAGGCCACAGATATTGTTAAAGAATAAGGCCGCACCTTCACTTTTCCACTGACTAGCAAGATTGGAAATTGCAACAGTCGCTGCCAGCACAGTTGCTTGATGGCGACTGGGAGGACCCTGTGCCACCAGCCCTACCCCTCCGGTGGTGGCAATCCGAGGTACCACTTCTTTTGATAGTAATATTGCAGCGGCCACTGCTAAAGGGAGTGTGAATAGGAGGTGTGATATCTTATGTGCATGTAGTGTGGTGTTGACAGTTGAAGATAGAGGTATTAAGAGAGTATGCTGGCCTACTCTCTGTGAAAATGAAGCACTGAAAATGTCCAGCAAAGGGAGATGGTCAGGATCGAGTCCTAAGGGCTGGTGAAACGGGAGCTCCGGCTCTCCCTATCACCAGCTTGCCATCCACCTCGGGAGTACTACCCTGGTTGACTGGTGCTACAGTCTACTCCTCCAGTATGTTTCACAAACACCTGAGGGATAACAATTTAGCTAACTAATGCCAACTGAACTAGAAAGTATGGTACCCTTAATGATGTTTGAAAGGTGGTAACAAAGAGATAGGCCTCTCATTTCACCAGCCATTAGGATGCCAATTTCTGGCCTATGCTGAAAGTAGTTAAGCATGGTCCGTGGGGTAAGGGGATCAGAAACACCTCTGACACTGGCCTCTTTCATAGTGATGACATATCAAGATCTCTTGAACCAATCTCTGACTAGCTCTGCAATAATTTCTACAATATTTGTGACATTTCATCTAACTACTCACTCATAAGCAAAGAAAAAAAGAACATATGGGATGGGGGTATAAGAGTTCTATCCTGTCCATTAAAAATTAGGGCATCAAACAATCATTCATGTTCTAAAAGACACTGACCCAGAAATGA
>JAGKTI010029009.1:0-12775 GCA_018397915.1 Birgus latro | reverse complement strand
ATTGTTCGACAGCTTCAGGAAAAATATATTGGCAAGAAAAGGGAATTGTATTTTGTTTTTGTTGATTTGGAAAAGGCCTTTGACAGAGTCCCTAGAGAGGTGGTGAAGTGGGCAATGAGAAAGCTAGGGTTGGAAGAGTGGCTGGTTAGGGTGGTTATGGCCATGTACGTGGGTGCTCACACTCAGGTAAGGGTGAATGGAGCTTTGAGTGATGAGTTTCCCGTGAATGTTGGTGTGCATCAGGGGTCAGTTTTGAGTCCCTTGTTGTTTATCATGGTGCTTGAAGCCCTCTCACGTGACTTCAGAGAGGGACTCCCATGGGAGATGTTGTATGCTGATGATTTGGTGTTGATTGCTGAGAATGAAGGGGAGGCTGAGGAAAGATTTAAGAAGTGGAGAGATGGTATGGGGTACAAGGGCTTAAGGGTAAATGCAGATAAAACAAAAGTGATGATATCTAGGGTTGGTGGCGGTACAATCAGAGGAGAGGGAGAGTGGCCATGTGCAGTTTGCCACATGGGTGTGGGAAGTAATTCCATCTTGTGCAGTGTTTGTGATAAGTGGGTGCACAAGAGATGTAGTGGTATCAGAGGTAGACTGCGAGATAATGCTGATTTCATGTGTGCGGTGTGTCGGGGAGAGCAGGNTGAGAGGGTTGAACTTGCAGGTGAGTCTCTTGAGTGTGTGGAGGAGTTTTGTTATTTGGGAGACATGTTATGTGCCGGAGGTGGGGCTGGAGTTAGCTCGGTTGCTAGAGTGAGAAGTGGTTGGAAGAAGTTCAGGGAGCTGTTGCCTCTCCTGACATTGAGAGGACTCTCCTTACGTGCTAAGGGGTCTTTGTATGCAGCATGCGTTAGGAGTGTGATGCTGTATGGTAGTGAGACCTGGGCAGTAAAGGAAGAAGATATTCGCAGGTTTAAACGTACAGAAATGACAATGATTAGGTGGATGTGCAGTGCGTCCCTGCGTGCAAGGCCTGGGGGGGCTGGGTTTACGATAGAAGAGTTGAGAGGTAGGATGGGACTGGAGTGTATTGGTGCTGTGATGAGGAGAGGTAGGCTGAGGTGGTTTGGACATGTGGAGAGGATGGGGGATGATAATTGGGTACAGAGGGTGAGAAGTGTTAATATTGGGGGAGGGGTTGGGAGGGGTAGACCGAGAAAGACATGGGACGAGGTCATTAAATGTGACTTAAGGGTTAAGGGACTGAATAGGGAGGCTGCCAGAGATCGAGCAGCGTGGAGAGCCGCCATTAGGTGACCAAGGCCGACACATGCAAGCATGTTGGAGCCTTCAAAAACGAAAACGAAAACGATCCATATTTACCAGTGGCTGGTGGCAGCAACCATCATCCACTCCACTGATGTAGCGCTGCCTACTTCTTCCTCACCTTTACCATTTTGTCTAAGTCTGCCCTCCTCTCTTCCTACTTCTTCCTTTCTGCCCTGTCTCTTTTTATTACTCTTCTTTCCACTTCAGGTGGCTCTACACTGAGTGACAAGCCATTTTTATTTTTTTTTATTTTTTATTTCTTTTTTTTGTAACCCAGGAAACCATTTACAATCCTGGGTGGTCACCAAATAACAGGGTGATGTGGAGCCTACTATGGTGCCCCTGCTAACTGGGTGGAGAGACACAAACGTGACATCCATCCAGAACCAAACTTCCACATTTTTCCCTGTGCCTCACTGTAGAGAGATGCTGTCAACCACAAGGGAACATCAATTCACTGCATGAGATGACCCTGCAGGGGTAGGTGCTTGACTGCTTGATGGATCTGCCCAGTCAGACAGACCAAGGTTGATCAATGAACTACTGTATATTTACCAGAAAGTTGTCCTGCACTGCTGACAGTGTCGAGGTCAACAGGGGCTGGAGCTGGAGCTGGTGAGGGTGCTACTGGGACAGGTTGGGGTTGCATTACAGAAGGAGGAGCAACAGGTGAGGGATCGGGCTGGGACTGGACAGGAACCGTCTGTATGCCACCTGAGGATTTGCAGTTGACATTGCTTGGCCAGTCGCAACCATTAGTTTTCTGTTGATAAGATAAAGTTATAGCTGGCTTACTAATGTGCATCTGTCCAGCACAATCTGCATGTCTGATACTATGGAATTTATAATTTACAAACTGAATATAACTCCATGAGTTCTCAGCTGAAGAGTAAAATTATGGTTACATTACTAACATTAGACATTGAAGTCTGCCTTTTTGTTCCTACAGGACTTACAATTTACAAACTGAATATAATAACTGTAAGAGTTTTCTGTTGATAAAATGAATAGTAAATCACTTAATTTTTAAGATGGAATCTGTCTGTTATATGCTATACAACTTATAATTCACCACCTGAATTTATCATGCATATACAGTACACCTCATGTTCTAAATGTTGAATCCATTTTGTGCATCAAAATAACCAACTTTCAGGGCTTTGAGGTCTAGCCTGAGCCCATGAAGGGCTAGAGAAACTTCTCACTCCCTCTCCTCGAGTCCCTCTGACTTGGATACCCTCCTCCCAAAACAACCATCACTTCATCATCTACAGTACCAAGGTGTGCTAAAATTCCACTTACTACCCACTCATTACCATTATAGTCTTGTTTATTCACTACATCTTATGGCTAATGATGATCAGTGTGTTTTTATTTATGTAACTGGTGGGATACATTTCTCTATCTATCTATAGCCTGACACAATAATCCCGTAAGGGGTGGCCGTTTGTCTTTGAGTTAGTCGTTTTACGGAGAGGCACTAACCCTACACCAACCCACTTGCTGACACAAAGGGAACACGTATTGGTTGGTTATATGGTTACCACCAAGCAGTGTAATTGGTTTCCTGGCTTACAGGAAACAATTAGGCTTGTCACTCAATGTAAAGCCACCTGAAAAGGACTGAAGAGTAATAAAATGTAACAGGAAAGATGGAGAAATAGGAAGGGAGGAGGGCAGACACAGAAAGAGAATGATAAAGGTGAAGGAAGAAGTAGGCAGCACTTTCAAAAGAGTTAAACAGGGACTTCAGGAAAATTTTGGGACTTCCTACCCAACACTAGCCAATAGTGTAACAATGGTTGTTATGGAACAATCTGTTTGATTCAATTCATGTGGTAGTTTTCACAGATACATTCATACATCCATCATCCAATCCTATGTTGCCCCATGAGGAGCAGAGGGCCTGGGGTTAGGCAAGTTGGTCCTGACATTTAAGATCACAGTGGCCAGCTTCACTCACCCCTGAGTGGCATTACATGAGTAATAAACCCCAACCATCACTTGGATATAAACCAGCACAGGCTCAATGCAATCTGACTGCCATAACCACTCAATAAACCACCAGGTGCCATAATTTGGTTATATGGTTACCCTTTTCACCCAGCATAGTAAATGGTCTCCTGGTGTACAGGAAACCATCTGACTTTTCACTCAGTGCAGTCACCCATAGGCAGAAGGAAGAGGAAGGAATGAAGGAAAGCAAGACAGAAGAGGGAGTGTAAAGTCACCCACAGGCAGAAGGATGAGGATGGAAGACAGAAGAGGAGGGAAGGAAGAGAGGAAAGGGCAGACACCCAAAGCAGCACTACATCGAGTAAGTGGATGGTGAGTGCCCCCACCTACCACCATTCACAGGTACATTAATCACGCAAAACGAGGGTCTACTGTATATAGGCTATCAGCTGAACAAAACCTGCAAATATACCGTACAGTAAGACTACCACCAATGCATTACAGATGTAATGGATACTACCTAAGTACAGTAAATGGAAAAAGACCCACAACCTGCAAATGTCACAACCTTTTCACAATGACAGACGATACACTGTGGAAAAACTTGGAAATGTAAAAAAAATAAAAAATAAAATATATTTCTTTTCTTTCTTTACAGGTGGCTTTACATTGAGTGACAAGCCAAATGGTTTCCTGTAAGCCAAGAAACCATTTACAATCCTGGGTGGTAACCATATAACCAAACCATACGTGCTCCCTACGTGTCAACAAGTGGGTTGGTGGAGGGTTAGTGCCCCTCCCCATAAAACAAATAACTCAAAGTCAAATGGCCACCCCTTACGGGATTATCGCGTCTGGCAATAGATATATAGAGAGATAGTCTGCATGCCTATTGGTTGAAATAACTACATCCATCCATCATCCAATCCTATATTGCCCCAAGAGGAGTGTAGAAGCCTGGGGATAGGCAAGTTGGTCCTGACATTTAAGATGAGAGTGAGCAGCCTCACTCATCCCTGAGTGGTTGGTCCTGACATTTAAGATGAGAGTGACCAGCCTCACTCATCCCTGAGTGGCATTACATGAGCAATAAACCCCAACCACCCCTTGGCTATAAACCTACACAGGCTCAATCCAATTAGAGCGCCTTAATTACCCACTAAACCAACAAGTGCCATTATTTGGTTATATGGTTACCAATCACTCTCATCTTAAATCACTCTCACCCTGAATGTCAGGACCAACTTGCCTTGCCCCGCACTCCCACACTCCTCTTGGGGCAACGTAGGATTGGATGATGGATGGATGGATGGATGGATGGTTACCACCAAGCATTGTAGATGGTTTCCTGGTGTACAGAAAACCATTTGGCTTGTCATTCAGTGCAGAGTCAAGGAAGAGGATAGAATGACAGAAAGAAAGACAGAAAAGGGAGTGTAAAGTCACCTACAGGCAGAAGGAAGAGGAAAAAGTGAAGGAAAGAAAGACAGAAGAGGATGGAAGGAAGAGAGGAAAAGGCAGACACCTAAGAGCAGCACTACATTGAGTGAGTAGATGGTGAGCACCCTCATCTACATAACAAAATAACTAACAGAATTGAAGAAAATGGGGTTGAGTGTAAGGCTGATTACCATGCACAAAATGACCTCCTAAAACGTAATTATATGCAGTCCTTGTTATTTGTCTGGGATGTTGTTGAGGCATTCAGTAGGAGGTGGGTGGATGTGGCATGTTTGCAGGAAGTCCAGTACAGGGGTGGATCAGCCAGAAAGATTGTTGGGAAGGATTGCTACTATAAGTTCTTTTGGCAGGGGGGAACTGACGGATATGGGGGTGTGGGTGTGTTGGTTGTGGAGAAATGGGTGGAATATGTTATGAATGTTATGAGAGTAGTAGGCAGTGGCTTGATTGGTAGAGAGGTGGGCTACAGTCCCGACGGACCCAGGTTCAAATCCACGCTGGAGCAGGGAACAGTTTAAGGATTTGAATTTCATTAAATTAGGCTTTACTGATCTACCAGAAGCCCCGCCGACATGTCTTAAAAATACCCCCGCTAATACCAATACACCAGTCCTGTATGAGACAGCCCTAGCATGTATTCAATATGGACAGTGGGTGTTAGCGCCGAAGTGGTGACATGTAGAGGTGTACGGTATGTAGGAGGACTGCTGGGCCTTGATAGCAGGCTGTGAAAGCCTATGCCTAGAGTCGGACACATAAAAAAAAATAAAAAAAAGTGGTAGGATATTAGTAGTGGAAATTTTGGTCGGCAGGAAAATGATTTCAATTACAGTATATCGGCATATGCTCCACAGGTAAGATTGGATGACGCAGAGAAGGATAGATTTTGGGATGATTTAATACGTGTAGTAGGTGGTATGGGTGATGATGAGGTAGTGGTTCTGGGAGGGGATTTAAATGGTCATGTGGGTGAAGCAGCTCAAGGTTATGAAGGAGTCCATGGAGGATGTGCATATGGTGTGAGGAATGTGGAAGGGGAAAGAATACTCGAGTTTGGGGAGGCTATAGACATGATTGTGTGCAACACACGTTAGAAAAAGAATGATTCGGTTGATTACATATGAGTCTGGGGGGAATAGCAGTCAGATAGATTATCTTCTGGTCACGAGGGTTGATAGGAAGTTAGTGAGGGATGTTAAAGTTATAGGAAGCGAGGAGTGTGTGCAGCAGCACAAACTGTTGATTTGTGACCTGGTGCTTAAGGAACGAGTGATGAGAAAGAGGACATATGTACCTAGGAGGAAAATATGGAAGCTGGGAAACCAATCAGTAAGAGATGCCTTTTATAGTGAGATGAGGAGAGTGGTGGCTGAACAGGGAGCCATAGATAGAGGCGTTAATGAACAGTATAGAGCCCTTAAGAACAACCTCTTGAGAGTTACGGATGCAATATGCGGTTGGACAAGAGGCCCACCAAGACATAAAGTAACTTGGTGGTGGGATGAGGGTGTAGAAGCCACAGTAAAGAGAAAAGAAGGCTTTTCCGGGAATGGAAGAAGAGTGGTAACAGGGAGGAGTACTTGGCTGCCAAGCGCAGGGCTAGAAGAGAGGTATACAGGGCGAAGTCTGAGTCACAGAGACTTTTACTTGATAATCTAAATCATGGGGGAAGGAAAAATACAACTTTTAGGGTAGCAAATCAGGTGAAGAGGGATAATCGGGATATTGTATATGAGCAGTGTGTGAAGAATGATGAAGGGAGGGTAGTGGTGAACAGTGGGGATATTAAAGATGCACGGAGAGAGCATTATGGCTGGCTGTTGAATGAGGAGTTTGACTAGGATAGGGAAGGTTTGGAGCCAGCAGATTCAGTGTTTGGCCCTTGGCCTTTGATTGATGCTGCTACTGTGAGTGAGGCAATAGGCAGGATGCGGGTGGGGAAGGCGGCAGGTGTGTCAGGGTTGACTGCCAAAATGTTGAAGACCTCAGGAGATACTGGGGTGAGGTTAGTCACTGACCTGATAAATATGATTATATATGAGTGTGTTGTCCCAGATGATTGGCTGAAGAGTGTAATTGTAAATGTGTACAAAGGGAAGGGTGATGCCCTGGAAAGGGGGAATTAAAGAGGTATAAAGCTCTTAAATCAGATAATGAAAGTAATGGAGAGAGTTCTAGAAGGTATGATTAGAGAAAGAGTGAATATCGGTGAGATGCAGTTTGGGTTTATGCCAGGCAGGAGGACCACTGATGCCGTATTCATTGTTCGACAGCTTCAGGAAAAATATATTGGAAAGAAAAGGGAATTGTATTTTGTTTTTGTTGATTTGGAAAAGGCCTTTGACAGAGTCCCTAGAGAGGTGGAGAAGTGGGCAATGAGAAAGCTAGGGTTGGAAGAGTGGCTGGTTAGGGTGGTTATGGCCATGTACGTGGGTGCTCGCACCCAGGTAAAAGCGAATGGAGTTTTGAGTGATGAGTTTTCCGTGAATGTTGGTGTGCATCAGAGGTCAGTTTTGAGTCCCTTGTTGTTTATCATGGTACTTGAAGCCCTCTCCCGTGACTTCAGAGATGGACTCCCGTGGGAGATGTTGTATGCTGATGATTTGGTGTTGATTGCAGAGAATGAAAAGGAAGCGGAGGAAAGATTTAAGAAGTGGAGAGATGGTATGGGGCACAAGGGCTTAAGGGTAAATGCAGATAAAACAAAAATGATGATATCTAGGGTTGGTGGAGGTTCAATCAGAGGAGAGGGAGAGTGGCCATGTGCAGTTTGCCACAAAGGTGTGGGAAGTAATTCCATCTTATGTAGTGTTTGTGATAAACGGGTGCACAAGAGATGTAGGGGTATTTGAGGTAGACTGCGAGATAATGCTGATTTTATGTGTGTGGCGTGTAGGGAGAGCAGGTGGAGATTGTTAGGCGTGAAAGGATTGAACTTGCTGGTGAGACTCTTGAGTGTGTGGAGGAGTTTTGTTATTCGAGAGACATGTTATGTGCCAGAGGTGGGGCTGGAGTTAGCTCGTTTGCTAGGGTGAGAAGTGGTTGGAAGAAGTTCAGGGAGCTGTTGCCTCTCCTGACATTGAGAGGGCTCTCCTTACGTGCTAAGGGGTCTTTGTATGCAGCATGTGTTAGGAGTGTGATGCTGTATGGTAGTGAGACCTGGGCAGTAAAGGAAGAGGATATTCGCAGGTTTAAACGTAAAGAAATGACAATGACTTGGTGGATGTGCAATGCGTCCCTGCGTGCAAGGCCTGGGGGGGCTGGGTTTACGATGGAAGAGTTGAGAGGTAGGATGGGACTGGAGTGTATTGGTGTTGTGATGAGGAGAGGCAGGCTGAGGTGGTTTGGACATGTGGAGAGGATGGGGGATGATAATTGGGTACAGAGGGTGAGAAGTGTTAATATTGGGGGAGGGGTTGGGAGGGGTAGACCGAGAAAGACATGTGACAAGGTCATTAAGTGTGACTTAAGGGTTAAGGGACTGAACAGGGAGGCTGCCAAAGATCGAGCAGCATGGAGAGCCACCATTAGGTGACCAAGGCCGACACATGCAAGCATGTTGGAGCCTTCAAAAACGAAAACGAAAATGAACGAAAACGATGTGTTGCACCATATCACATCTTTTTTCGCTTACTGTATATGATACTGTTAAATGAGAGTAACTGACACATCTGCTTTACTGGCCAAACTTTAATAGGCACCTTCTGTTTAATCACTGCACACCACAGCCCAGCAAGGGTAACTGCTTGCCTGTGGTTGATGGCTTTGTTCAATCATACAATCTGGGGTATCACAACAACATTCATTCATTCATCATCCAATCCTACATTGCCCCATGAGAAGCATGGAAGCCCGGGGATAGGCAAGTTGGTCCTGACATTTAAGATGAGAGTGACCAGCCTCACTCATCCCTGAGTGGCATTACATGAGCAATAAATCCCAACCACCCCTTGGATATAAACCTTCACCAGTTCAATCCGACTGGAGTGCCCTAATTACCCATTAAACCACCAGGTGCCAAAATTTGGTTATATGGTTACGACTCAGCACAGTAAATGGTTTCCTGGTGTACAGGAAACCATTTGGCTCGTCATTCAAAGCAGAGTCACCCACAGGCAGAAGGAAGAGGAAAGAATGAAGGAAAGTAAGACAGAAGAGGGAGCGAAGGTCACCCATACGCATTAAGACGAAGAAAGAATGAAGGAAAGACAGAAGAGGATGGAAGGAAGGAAGGATGGGGGAGAGGAAAGGGCAGACACCTGAGGGCAGCACTACATTGAGTGAGTGGATGGTGAGTGCCCCCACCTACCACAAATCAGCTTAATAAAATGATAAAAAATTGAAAATCAGGTGCCACAATCTCACCTCATTAAACATGAGAGGGGGCTGGCAGGAGAACTTCCGCCATTCGTCATGCACACAGCGGTAGTATGAGTGGCAGTCGGTTGGGTCTGACATGTAGGCGTCACCGGTGCAGGGCACACTCACATCCAACTGTGCCTGTCCGCTTGGTGGGGCAGGACGCAGGGCTGCGGTTGGGTCGGACAAGGTTTTGGGTGGGAGGAATGGAGCAGGTGTAGGGGATTTGAGAGAAGGTGGAAAGTATGGTATGGGATGACAGATTTAAGGGCAAGGATATAGGATAAGAAAAATTAAGTGATGAAGATAAGAGATAGGACAAAGATGAGAGAGATTAAGGGATGAAGATAAAGGATATGAAGGGGATCAGAAACAATAAGCGGTGAAGAAAAAAGATACAATAAAAGGGGTGAAAATAAGGAACAGAATAAGGCATGAACAAGATCGAGGGGTGAGGATAAGCAATAGGATAAGTGAAGAAGAGACGGAAAGATTAGAACACCAGTTTAAGGGAGAAGAAAAAAAGATGAGATTAAGGGATGAAAGTAAAAGATGAGAGAAAACAATGTTGAATGGTAGGAATATGGTAGAAGGGTAGTTAAGGTAGGGCAGGAAATGATTGGAGGAAAATAAGAAAGCCATGTAAGGGGGAAGAATTAGTGAGATAAGGGCGTATTGAAGGAAAGAAGGAAGCAGAAAATGGGATGATTAGATGAAGGCCAGCACAAAGTGGAAAGATTTCAAGTGAATGTGATTGGATATGGAAAGGAATCAATGAAAGGGGAAAAGGTTGGGGGGAAGAAAAAATAAAAGGAACTATTAGATGCAAAAATACACATGGGATTTCATATCTGGTAAAGACAGTCTGTTTACAGTTCATCTCAATTACAGCTCCTTGTTATGCAACTCATGTAACAGAGGGCTACACAAAATATACAAGAGAATCTTCAAATATTATGATAACTACACATGACTGTACTTGAAATACAACACATAAACAGACAAGCTTGACTACATTTTCTCTACGGTATTATATTTGTACAACACTAATTAGAAATTAATTTTAGGAGTCTAAAACTAGTATAATTTAACATTAATGGAACTTACAAGCTACAACCTGCAAGGCAAATTATGTCATCCATGGGTTTATTGTTTAATGCAATTTTATTTATTTTTATAATTTAGATAGGCAAAAAAGCATTGTGCAGGCAATTGAGATATTAGTTGTGGGTTAGTATGGAGTGAAGGGTGAGAAAAGAAAAAAGGCAAGCGATATTGGTATAAACAGAAAAAAACACACACACATTAAACATAAAGGACCAAAGATGTTTAGAGTTTAGGAGGTAATGTCTGTGCTAGGTCAACCATGAATACAGTCTTTCCTTTATCATGTAGTGTTTGTTCCTTTACATGACTGTGTTTTATCAGTCTACACTTGTGGGTCTCAGAACTAGTGCCGAGACAGAAATATAAGTCAGAGTAAAAAGATGGCATGAAATGTGAGAAGACATACTGACATAAGTTACATCCAAGTACAGTATG
The DNA here is from genome assembly GCA_018397915.1 of Birgus latro. Taxonomy (NCBI): domain Eukaryota; kingdom Metazoa; phylum Arthropoda; class Malacostraca; order Decapoda; family Coenobitidae; genus Birgus; species Birgus latro. The sequence goes on along the minus strand of JAGKTI010029009.1, from coordinate 2,185 downwards.
AGGATGGAAAATGAACAATGAGGAGGCATGTGACCAGAGATATCTAAGTCACAGGGCAAAATGATATGAAAGGTTTGAGATGATCCAGATGAGAAAATATTGGTAAAGTGTGAATGGTCCATATTTTCATCATCTCAGGAGCCTTTCTAGTACATCTTCCTTAGCAATTTATTTTCATTTATATATTCTCTTGTGTGTTACTTATATCAATTTAATATCGAGTTTGGATAAATAATGCACAAGAGAAAATTGGCTAACTGTATGCACAAATAAACTAGTAAGGAAGAGGTATTAGGGAACCTTCTCAGCTGACGAGAATATGGATCAAGGTGAGAATGAGTGAATGAGAACGGTGCTGACTGGCTGTGCGTGAACCAGTAGATTTTATCCTTCGGAAGCGATGGGTGCTGCGGTGAGGTGGTCAGCATGCCACAGCTGCAACACTGCAATAAGAGGAAGGTCATGAGATACAACACAAGGGTGGCCAGGGCAAAGGGACAACAGGGTGGCTCCAACAAGCATTACCACATTTATGACTTTACATAAGTTCTGTTTACTATGCTGAACTCAAGCAATACCGAACAAGAATGGAGCTTCGTATAATAAAACTTCACGTGATTCTTTAATCTCTAAATTAAGAAGCAGCTTTCAATGAGATTTAGTTTTCTTGCATGTGATGAGAAAAGTGACATGTGCCTGATGTGTGATCACCACGTCTTCCTAATATGCTTGGCCACCACAAAAAGACATGCAGATCTTAGTAGCTCAGACTCAAAACCATGTATAACACTTGGCAACTCAGCCCTGTATTTTACAAGATTCTTCTTTTTCTGGCTAATAAGATGACAGAAATTCAAATGAATCCAAATGTTCCTTATCATTAAATGCCTATGGATATACAATGTTTCATTATAATATTTTGCAACACATATGCAAAAGTTTTAATCTGGAAATGTTTCTTATCATCCAATGCCTATGGTTATACAATAGTTCACGATAATATAATTTATGCAAAAATTTTAATTTGGAAGAGGTACAAATCTGGAAAATTTCAATGCAAATTTTGTCTACAAAACAAGCATTTTGCTTCCAAAACAAGTACATCAGTTTCAAATATTATAGTCTACAGCTCATACAATGTCTCATGTAAATGAAAAGGCGCTTGAAGAAGCAATTAGCATATAATAAAAGGACTAGATCCTTAACACTTGTTCCTGCCCAATTCATTATATTAAACAGCATAGCTTACCCAACTATGAATTTTGGTATTACTGTAAACCAAATGTAGATGCTTACTATAAATGCAAATGCATATACTTCAGTAAACATCATCTGAATGAGCTATGCAAGAACTTGTTTTCACATTATATTGGTCAGTTTGCTGCACATAAACCTGGTACAACAAAGAAGCCAGAGACAGTATTCATGGTTGGTTAAGAAATCAGCTGATCAAGGCCAAAGGGCTCTTGCCAGTGAGTTGAGGATGGGGTAGATGTCGAGGATGGCAGTGGGATGGGGTAGATGTCGAGGATGGCAGTGGGATGGCGGTAGGTGGAGGGAGGGTTGAGGCTGGCATGGAGCTGGGACACACAGTACTGTATAAGGATAACAGGGTGGGTGGGAGGTTGAAGGATGAAGAAGTTGTGAACAGTCAGGGAGGGATATGAAATATAAAAAATTGTGACATAGCTGAGATGTGAGTATGAGAAAAAGGAGCTGAGAGGCTTTGATAAAGGATCAAGATAATCAGATGCAGGTTTGGAATAATTGCAGATTCAGGAGAGTAAAACAAAACTGAAATGTATATGAAAACTAGGAAAAAATATACAAAGAAGAATGGGTGAAAAAAAGCTAAATCTAAAAACATAATGAAATAAAATGAGAAGGAAGAGCCTCTTCCAGTGTAGAAGTGAGTACAGATAGAAAAGACAGAATTACCTTGTATATTCATGAATGTAAAAAAAAAAAGGCTCAATTAGTATCAATTTAAAAAGTTTAACATAGTACTGGTAAAGTACTATGCTTCATATTTAGAAGGAAAAGACAGAAATATTAAATAATTGAGAAATAGTAAAATCAGCTTGTCTTCCAACAAAAAGACAGTGCATGGATATATGGAATTATTGTTAATCAATTGATGCATGTGATTAGCATAAGGGGCAACTGCATGCAAAGTTCATGCATG
>JAGKTI010029008.1:0-12776 GCA_018397915.1 Birgus latro | reverse complement strand
ATGTGGGCATCATCCAGCCCTCTTAAGTTACCAAAAGAGGCTGGATGGCCCCGTCACTGATGCCTGTCCAAAATGTAACACAGCACCCCATACTATTTAGCACATCATGGAAGACTGCAATGCACACAATCACCTACGCCAACAACACAACATACACTCCTTGAGAGCTCTGTGGAAAGCCCGGTCTCGGCCATGGCCTTCTTTAGGGACTCGGGGCTGTTCGACCAGACTGCCTAGGGAACAACTACAACAACAACAATACAGGGAGTTTCCAAACGCTGCCCACTCTCATTAGGGCCGCTCCAACATCCACTGCTGCTCTACCTTGTTTCTCTTTTATAACCTCATCCATATACAGATTGAACAATCATGGAGACACGACACATTCCTGTTTCAGTCCAAAATTCAGAGAGTAAAATTCACTCAGTTCACTATCCACATACACTACTAGCCTTAGCACCCTCACATACTCTTCACGGCATTCAACAACTTCCCATTTACTCCATATATCCTTTACATGTTCCACATTACTTGTCTATCCGCACTGTCATATGCTTTCTCCAGATCCATGGAGGTCACATGTAACTTCTTTCCCTTCTCTAGAAACATTTCCACTAAAGACCTAAGGAAGAATATCTGATCTACACAACCTCTCCCCCTCCTAACTCTTCCCTGTTCTTCTCCAACTAATTCCTCTGTTATTTCCCAAACTTTGTCAGTAAGTACCCTGCCATATACTTTGCCTATTACACTGAGAAGACAAATGGCCCTAATGAATACCACACACTTCGTTTTCCCCTTTTCCTTGGTTCAGGGGAATAATTATACCTGACTTCAAATCCTCGGGAACTATCCCTTCCCCCCAAGCTAATCCGCACATCTTCCACATCCATTCTACTACTGTCTTTCCCCCAAGCTTCAGCATTTCCTCACACACTCTATCAATTCCTGGGACTTTCCCCATTTTGACTTTCTTCATTGCTTCCACTACTTCCATCCTACTGTTCTCTTCCTTCCTTCTCATCATCCTCCTTCTCCCAGCCATTCCCCAGCCACTTATACTCGCATTACTTTTATTCTCTATGTTTAACAGTTCCTTAAAGTGTTCTCTCCATCTGCTCACTCTTTCTCCCATCTCCACTATCAATTTAACATTTTTATCTTTCACTCCCTACTAATTTCTTTATCACCCTGTCTTACTCTCTTTATTTCCTTCCAGAACATTTTCCTACATTCCCTCTACTTTACACTCAAATTCCTTCTAAATTCCTCATCCACTCTCTTCTTACTCTTAATGATATTTTCACCTATCTCTTCCTCTCTACTAATAACCTTCTTTTCCGTCTCTCAACATCCCCCATGCCTCTGCTTCCTATCCACTCACTATATGCTTTCTTCTTTTGCGCCACAACTTGCCTCACCTCCTCCTTCCACCATGCTGTTCCTTGTACCCCCTTTCGTCTTCTCTTCACCTCACACACCACTTCACATGGTGCACAGATATCTTCTGTGAAAATATTGCACACACCTTCCACCTAACTTAACCTAACCAATTAACCAAAATTTTAGTAAGTTAGCAAGTCCACCATTATAAATGTCGGTGGGGGAAAAGGAACATGATGAGCGAAAAAGTCAACAGACAACTGTTTACCACACTGACAAGAGAAAAATACAGAAAATAAACGGAAATATCTGAATTGGTAAGGTTCTTCTGCTGCTTAAAGTAAAACACTCACCATCAACTTACTGCTGTACTAGCAGAAACAATGGACAGTTCATACAAATGATAAGCACCCAGGAGAGCGCAAAATGAGGTTAAGCAGGATCTATACGGACAAAATGGACCATCCTATCGGTCCACAGCTCCAGTTAAATTGTGCATACTTACGTATATTTTGTGGTCCCAAGCCTGTTTTAACTGCTGCCCAGTCCGCCTCCCTCCAAGTACTTGGGCATTGTTGGCTTGGGCAACTGTAGTCAGGCCTCCAGCTGTTCGGCAGCATTTTTTTTTTTTTTTTTTTTTTTTTGGTGTATCAGGCTCCACTCCAACATGCCTGTTCGTTTTCTTGCTAGTTAAAACGGACTCTTTCCATATTAATTCAATGAGGAGCTCGCGCTCCATTAAAGACATAGGACTCTGCTACATCTATCTCGCTTTTTGTGAGATATTACGACTAAGCAGTAGAAAATCCAGCTACACCACGAGTCCCCGAAGCATTGTTGTCTTCGTGTTGGTTGAACTGATGTAAACAAATGACGAGCGAAGTTGTTCCGTTCCAATCTCGCTTTTTTTTTTTTTCCTTCACACACTGCGTACCAAACCTATCGCTGTAAAACTCTTCGAGGGCCGAACTAGAGACCATATAGAAAGAAAGACTGGACAGCCAATATTTTCGGCTGTTCGCTGACTGTCGTTGGCCGACGCGGCGTCATTTTCGTGCAAACGCCTCACTGGATGCTGGCTGACTGCAGATTCGTCTAAAAACACATCTCATCACCTACTGTGATACACGATTGATAAATAAAATGTCCCTTGAACTGTAGTATAGTTTGTTAATTTGAGCTACTGAAGATTTTCGTTTTAATATTCATCTCTTCATAGGGATTTTTACTTCAAAGTAATGTACACGTAAATACGAGCGGGGAGGATATGGGGACAACTCCTTTATGATGTGTGGAAAGGGGAAATAATCACCCTTGGTGCGAGAAAGGGGATGACACCCCCCCTCAAAAAATGGGAGAAGTGGATAACCCCCCAGTAGCGATTAGAAGGACGGTAGCCGTCCTTCAGGGACGTTCCACTGGCGATCTTCTCACCTACATTTCAGACTCCTGGTCATCCTCCTTTCGGGACTTTGGCGAAAGCTTTGCCATTGCACTTGACATCTCAAAGGCTTTCGATCGAGTCTGGCATAAATCTTTAATTTCCAAACTGCCCTCCTACGGTTTCTATCCTTCTATCTGTGACTTCATCTCTAGCTTCCTTTCTGGTCGTTCTATAGCCGCTGTTGTAGACGGCCATCGTTCTTCTCCTAGACCTATCAACAGTGGTGTTCCTCAGGGCTCTGTCCTATCACCAACTCTCTTCCTTTTATTCATCAATGACCTTCTAAGCTGTACATCTAACCCTATCCATTCATATGCTGACGATTCCACCCTTCACCTTTCCATACGGTTTCCGCAACATCCATCTCAGCAGTTACTTCAACAAAAAAGGGATGAGGCTATGGCACACCTAATGTCTGACTTGGCTCGTATCTCTGATTGGGGTAAAAATAATCTTGTTATTTCTAATGCATCAAAAACTCAGTTCTTACACCTATCAACCCGACAAAATCTTCCTCAGGATTACCCACTAATGTTTAATAATGAACAGTTATGTCCTGCATCATCCTTGAACATGCTTGGGGTTTCATTCTCTCGGGATTTGTCTTGGAAAGAACATATTACATCTCTTGTGAAATCTCCTTCCAAGAGATTGGGTGTGCTAAGCCGATTCCGAACTTTCTTTAACCCTACACAGTTGTTGACCTTGTACACGGGTTTTATTTGCCCGTGTATGGAGTACAACTCTCATGTGTGGGGAGGCTCCCCACATGCAGCTCTTCTCGATAGGGTGGAGTCAAAGGCTTTTCGTCTCATTAACTCTCCTCCTCTTACTGATTCCCTTCAACCTTTGTCTCTTCGCCGCACTGTTGCATCTTTATCTCTCTTCTATCGCTACTTCAACGGTCTGTGTTCCTCTGAACATGCTTGCATCCCTCCACCTCTATGACGGGCACGTAGTACCCGTCTAGCAACAAACTCTCATCCCTTTTCTGTCCAGCTCTCTAATGCAAGAGTTAACTGTTACTCCCAGTCCTTCATTTATGCAACTGGTCAACTCTGGAACTGTCTTCCTCTGTCTGTATTTCCTACTTCCTATGATCTCCAGTCTTTCAAACGCAGTGTGTCCAGGCATCTCGAAATGAACGGATCTTGAATTTGGCCCTCTTTTGTACTGTTTTTGCTTTTTCTTAGAAGGAACAGTATGCAGGCCTGTGGCCTTTGGTTCCTTCTTCCTTGCATTAAAAAAAGAAAAAAACATGGGAGGTAATACTCTCGGGGGGGGGGGGGTAGAAGGGGGTAGGAGGCTAACCCCGTGTGAATGAGGAAGAAAGTAGCTGCCTCCATGGAGGAGTAGAACCTCTTCGCTCTTCCCTGAGAGGGATCAGCCCCTCCTTCCCTAAAGTGCGTTAACCCTCACTTGGAGGAGAGAAGTGAGATTCCCATAAAGACAGGGCGGTTTAACTACCTTCTCACCCACTATGGGGAGGATTTACCCCACATAATTCCACAAGGAAGGTTGCCCTCTCACCCCCCGTGGGAGTAACCCCCCAAAACCTTCCACGTGGGGGTATTCCCTTTAACTTTCCACATCCTTTAACCCTACACATGGGGGTAATCCCTTTGACTCTCCACGGGGGGGGGGGGTTACTCCCTTTTCCATGGGAACTACCACGAAAATCTCCAAAGGATTAGTCTCCCCCACTAAGGGATTTCCCCCATTGCCACTCCAAAGGATGGTTATACTCATTTATTACCATCATGTGACTCAATCGGTAGAGAGGTGGCCTGCAGTCCCAACGGACCCAGGTTCAAATCCCCACTGGGGCAGGGAACAGTTTAAGGATTTGAATTTCTGTAAATTAGGCTTTACTGATTTACCAGAAGACCCACCGACATGTCGTGAAAGTACCCCCGCTAATACCAATACATCAGTTCTGTATGAGACAACCCTAGCATGTATTCAATATGGATGGTGGGTGTTAGCGCCGGAGTGGTGACATGTAAAGGTGTATGGTATGTAGGAGGACTGCTGGGCATTGATAGCAGGCTGTGAAGCCTATGGCCAGAGAAAAAAAAAAAAAAAAAAAAAAATTGTAGGGCTGCCTACTTCTTCCTTCACCTTCATTGTTCCTTTTCTGTGTAGCCTATGCTCTCCTCTCGTCCCATCTTTGCCACCTTTTACTACTCTTCTTTCCACTTAAGGTGGCTCTACACTGACTGACAAACCTAACAGTTTCCTGTAACTCAGGAGACCATTCATAATGATGGGTGATGTGGAGCCTACAATGGTGCCCCTATTAATTGAGTGGAGAAGTACAAATGTAGTGTCCACCTGGGAACCAACCTTCACACTCTTCCCTGCACCTCACTGTGGCTCACACTCTTCCCTGCACCTCACTGTGGCAAGGTGCTGTCTGTCATGAGGACATGACAAGATCCTGCAGGGACAGGTGCTTGCCTCCAGCTGATGGGTCTGCTCAGCTAGACAGACTGGAGCTACTCAACAAGAATAACTGCCCTCAAAGATGGGTTACAACCTCTTACTCACCAAAGGAGTGGGGGGGGGATTCCTTTTGCTGCCCATAGGGAGATTCCCCCCTAGATACATTCTATGGTAGGTGGGTAGATGAGTGCCTTGCTCCCGTGGCAGGTGAATGGGTAGATCCTATGGTTGGCGAAAGGGTAGGTCCCATGGTAAGTGGGTGTGTAGAGCTGTGTTGGGTGTGTGTGTAGATCCTGTGATCATTAAATGGGTAGGTCCTATGGTGCATCAGTGTAGGTGGGTGGGTAGGTCTTGTAGTAACTTGACAAGAAGGTCCTGTGGCAGGTGGATGGGTGGGTGTATAGGTCCTGTGATTGGTAAGTAGGTCTTGTGGTAGATGGACAGATATGTCTTGTGTTTAGTGGGTGTAGGTCCTGTTTTAACTTGTGATAGGTGGGTGTGTAGATTTTGAGGTTGGTGAATAGGTGGCTGGGTATGTCCTGTGGTACATGGATAGATGATCACATCATTTTCCTAAGATCTAAGTCAAATTTCTTTTGTGGCAAATTAATCTGTAGTTTCTCAATGTGCACCCAACTCACACCTCTCCACACTTTCATTCTGTGCATTCCAATCTGCAGGTGTCCTCTTCTTTCACTGGAAAAGTATCACTGCCATACAATATAGTACTCATAAAAATGAAAGAAGGATAACCCCTTCATAGTCAAGAGACAGCTGTTCCCTGAACTACTTCCATCCATTTCTCATTCTGCCGATGGAACTGGTCTCTACTCTTCCTCCTGCAATGGTCCCCAAGTAAGAGAATTCCTTGCATTCCAAGGGGTTGTCACCCTAAACTAAATTTTTCACTGTCATCAATAGCTCAAACACCCCTACATACCCTACACTTCACCATAACAGCGTAGCATCTCTTGGGGACCCATCTGTTAAAAGTTACTTACTGAGAAGAATTCCTCCACACTCTCTGTTTGCACACAGCACAAGGCCAAACTCTGTTCCATGATGTTGCTGACCTCACACATAATGACCAGTGACCTTTGGGTTTTACTGGTACAGTCTCTCATTTTGTCCTGTTCCATAATATCTTAAGACTTATCCATGGTTTCCTGCATAGTTTCAGCAATCAGAACTAAATCAATTTCTTAACTCGTTATAGTGCATCAAGTGCCAGAATCAATAGCAAGGAACTTGGCATGGAATCCTGATGCACCTCTATGATGACTAAGAAATCCTCATTTAGCTCTCCACTTACTCCGATAGAAAATAAATGCCGCAGGTTGAAGGGGTCAGGCTGTATCTTTCAGAGGTCAGGTACCAGTATAAAATGCATCTTCGTGAATAATGCTTACAGACCGTCTGCCAACTTGGCACCTATTTACACATACTACCACATACACTGTCATCAGTCACTTTTATCTTATGCTATTGATTCTACTGTACATTACAGAAAGATTCCTCATTAAGTTCCATTGCTGCCTATAGCACTGATTTACCTGTTGTCATCAATCAACAGAATCAACTGTAAGGAAAACTTATATTTTCAAACACATTCCTGACTTTCAGTGATGACTGCTTGTAAACCATCAGACATTATACACTTGGGCCCTAATGAGAGGGGGCAGCATTTGGAAACTTCCTGTTCTGTTGTTCACAGATGATACTGTGTTGTTAAAAGAAGACAAAGAGGAGCTGCAAGGCTTGATATATGAGTTTTGGAAGTGTGTGGATGAAACATAATCTAAAAGTGAATGCAGGGAAGAGTCAAGTGGTGGTCTTCAAGAGAAATGAAGACACTGAATGCACTGTGAGGTATTGGCATGTGAGGGGCCTGGATGATGAGGAAATGGAAAGTGGGAGTGCATTTGAGTACTTAGGTAGTGTGATGAGTAAGGATGGAAGTTTGGAGGGTGAAGTGTTTGAAAAGGTACAACAGGGAAGAAAGGTTGCTGGTTCTTTGAAAGCAGTGATGAGGCACAGGGAGGTGAGTATGGAAGTAAAAAGTTGCTGCATGATAGTATTGTGATGCCAACTTTAATGTATGGAGGCAAGGCTTGGACCTTGTTAGAAGGACACAGGTCAAGAGTGAGAGCAGTGGAAATGAGTTACTTGAGAGAAGCATGTGGAGTTCCATTGAGAGATGGACTGACAAATGAGTAAGTGAAGGAGCTTTGTGGTGTGGATATGGATGTGACAGGAAGTGTTGGAAATACACTGAGGTGGTTTGACCACATGGAGACGGATGAGGAGAGTATGAGGTGGAGGGAGGGTGGGGGGGTGGGGAGGGGAAGATCAATGATGAGATGGAGGGATGGAGTGAAAAGGTATACAGGAGAGGAGGGTGTGAGGCGGGGGGAGGGCAGTGTAATTGCAGTGGACAAGGTAGAGTAAGGAAGTCTGTGGACACCAAAGTTGAAGATAGTGTGCTTAGATGGTACTGGCATGTGAGAAGAATGGGAGTGAATACTGGGGAAAAGGGTATATCTGAGTGAATATGAAGGTGGATGATGATGTGGTAGGCCTAGAAGGTGGCTAGATATGGTAAGTGCCTGTGTGAGAATGAGAGGTATAAGACCTAAGAAGGCTAGGGAAGCATCAGGCAACCGGGCTGACTGGATGAATTTTGTGGGGGATGCATGACCTGGGTTTTGCCCCCGTTTTTAGCGAGACAGTTGTTTGTCTGACTCTGTTGGATAGGTGAGTGTGAAGCTAAACATGGAATGCTTTTTTACCGATCAGGTGGAACCTGGATTCTGGGGTGTTGAATCGAGAATGAATGGGAGTGTGCCTAATTCAGTTTGGCAAACTTTGGTTAGAGGATCTCTCCCCACCCCCACCACCACCACCTTAGGGTGGGAGAAGATGTCTGGATCATGACAATGATGATGATGGGGGAGGGGTACCTCTGAGGTCAGCATAGAACAGTGCTGTGGGTGTGAAAAGCTGGAGTAACATAAATCCAATTTACAAGCCTCCAGTACCACCATGGTACTTTCTATACCTTTATTCTCAATTTGCCACATAATAGAACCTACTGACTGATCCACTTCATTTCTCACGTAACTTGTACTGTTACCATAATAATTTGTGAGCAATATCTCGATATGGTGTAGCCGCATTGTATGTCCAAAATGGGATCACCTTACCAAGTAATATCCATAAAAGGATCATCAGATAGAGAAATTATGTACAGTAGGTTAAAAGGAAAAGAGGTTTAACAACAGTATTATTATATTCTTCCAGTAATATGGATTATACGGATACAAATGCTGAGTTTTTTTTTTATTATTAAACAGCACATTGAAGCAGTATGTTCCATGGAGGCAAACCAGTGATTTCTTTCACCCTTACAAACCACAGGACAACTTCATAGAAAGATGAAATACACTATGGCTATCTTCAATGGACTGTCGTGGGTACATCCATATCCGAAATTATACAAAAAAGTTAACTACTGTACTTGTTGACTTCCCCATATGGATGAGAGGCGACTCGTAACTGAGCATACAGTACTCAACAGATTTCCTAGATAGCAGTCAGATAACTCCCTAGCAAGAAAATCACAGATGACACTACCGTCTCCACTCGCACTCACAAACGCAAACATTCGCACCAAGCATGGCATTTTCTCCTGAATAATCACATATATACATGACACTGAAGGCCGAGAACTGTGGTGACGGTAGAATGATGATGTCAGCCTGGCTTGCTACAAAATGGCTTGTCATGGCAACAGCAACACCCCAACCTAACACAATGTGGTCACTCCCTACACACTGGCGCATACTCCTGGAGAACAGCTGGTGGAGCGCACAGCCCCAGATGATAATGCAAAATATAGGTGGTGGTGATAATGCTGGTGATGGTGCTACCGCTAGTGCAAAGCTGACACCAATGGTAATATATCTATGGAAAATAATGCAAAGGACTGAAGCCACAGCACTGGAGATGCCAAACTGCTAATCTCCACCACAACATGCTCCCCTCAACCACATAAGCTGATTTTTAAAAACTGAAATCAAGAAGGGGAAGACAAGTACCCAAACAGACACTAATTATTTTCTACATATATCTTTTGTCTTGCCCTTTAATCCCTTCAGTGCAATGATGCCCATTAAATTTTTCTACCACCACAGATGACTCTACTCAGTTTGAGGCACACCTGTAATCTTGCTTAACTCAGTCACTACAATGATTCATTCTGTATTTTATTCTTGCTACTCCCAGATGTTTTATTAATCTAAGCAGACTCCTCCCAAAGTGAAGGGGTTAGTGACAAACAAATTAGGTTTTGCCTTCCCATTCATGATCTTGGTTTGCAAATAATCTGCTAAATGTGACAGCCGAATCCAGTATGACGACTATGGTTGCTTCAGCCGGCATCAGCACCAGTGTGGGGGAAGGCAGCGCAGTTGCTTAGACTTATTGTTCATCTTGTACTCGCTAGTCTCCATGTCCAAGAACTCCTGTCCAGTCCTCACCTAAACTGGACAGAATAAAGTGGCTTTAATACAGAATATGGTGCAATAATATTAACCAGTTCTCTTTGACTACTGGTTTTTGATAAATATTTCTATACATTTAAACAGCTTTCACTACAGCCATAAAATGTGAGCAAGAATGTGACCATATGTAGACAAGTCCAGTCTGCTGAAGTGACCCTAATAAAACAGTACAATTAATGGGGACCCCGTGGATCAATATTGTGTGACTAAAAACGAAAATAGAAATCAGTAACTGCCAGTCCCTTAATACCCCCCTTTGAGGTGTAGGGGCCTGAGGCTAGGCTACTGTAATAAATATTAAAACCCCCACATCAGTGGGAATCAAATACCTCTACAAATCAAAGTAAAATACATAATAGGATCCATCTGTGCCTGGAGATCATGGCAGGTATCAGAATAATTACAGCATAGAAAATATATAAAATTAAAAAAAAAATAATAATAATGATGCTGGTGTTGCCTAGACTGAGAGAAAGGAGCCACCATACACAACACACTCCATGCTGGGTTGGGTACAGTCACAGGCAAAAGTTTTTCCTCTCCACTTCTCCATCACACACATGATAGGCACAACCCATCAACACAGCATAACCCTTTCAGTACGATGACACCTTTTTCGTTCTGCACTCGCTACTCCCAGGCAATTATATTTCACTTTACAAAGACCTCTCCTCATGAAAGTAGTTACATGTTCCAATGATCCCCTTCAGTATGATGCCTTTGATATTTTGTTCTTGCTGCCACCAGACTGTTTCATTCAGCATAGAAGGGGGATTAAACCAGGCTGGGGTTCTGCATCAGATTATGAAGTCCTTGATGTGCTCATGAACCACTGCTCTGAGCTGTAGAGTCTTGGTTAGAGTTGAGGCTGTGGTGGCGTGACAGAGAACGTAGAGAGGAGCCACACACAATCCTCCTCTGGCAATACCACCCTGGTGTCTCACCTTGCATAACAGAATCTTTTGTCTGGCTGTTACAGGGTGTAATACTCCTCACTACCTTCACACATATTCTTGATTGCCTTCTCTTGCCCCATGATGGAAAATAATGGCAAATGCCAGTCTCGTGTTATTTCAATCAAAGTGTGGGGGCCTGAGATTAGGCTACTATGTAAATATTAAAATAGTTAAAATTCTGAAGATGCAGATAGGAATGATGATGAATGGCATGAATGCTATCATTAAATTATCATAGTTTAATGAGTTACCAAGCTGAATGGGTTAGTGATCCAAGTGGTACTGACAGTGATAATTTTACCTCCAATTTCACCTTCAGGAAAAGGATAATAACTTTGGCAACTTGGGTCTGTATTATATTTTCATACAACCGCCAATATTAGCCAACACGGAAGAGCATGTTGGTGCACAACTTCCGGGGCCAGTATCATCGTTAGTTCAGTAGTTCATACTACTCGGAGTTGTATCATCTCTCCCTGCTGCTATATTGTTGCCGGTCTTTATGGCACTTGGGCGGACAATAATCTTTTCTAATGTTGGCTAACTGACTTAATGCTTCAACTACTATTCTTGATAAAAGGAATATTTCCATAACATTACGTTCCCTTATAATTGAGAATCATTCATTTTTATAGGGTTTTAAACCAAATATATTTCTCAGTTATGATACTCTCTAGAAAATAATGTTAACATTAAATAGCTATGCAATTGAATGCCAGTTTGATATGAGAAGAAGAAAGCAGGTGTCCGACCTGCAATGTTCATGACTACAGGTAAATTACAGTCCTCCTGCAGTCTCCACATTACTTCCTCTCACACCTGACTACATACAGAAAGGAAAACACTTGGTCATTTGGCGAATAAAGAATGTTTTCTCAAATGACAATAGTCCATTCATATTTGGTAGATGGAGGAAGTGAGTGATAAAACTCACTTTGAGTAATCATCACAGAACATATGTGACTTAATCAGTCATTTGAGGCTTTGTGTGACATCTCAATGAGCATCCTAGTCTTCATTATAAATATGGAATTTGAAACACTGAAGCGCCACAAAAGCATAAATGACTTATCACAATTACAGGCTATGCCTTAAAAAAATAAAAATAAAATAAAAAGTCCCGAGGACGAGGGGCCTTCAATCCATTCAAGCTAAGCATTCTCCAAACTAAACTTTAAAGTGCCCTTACCACCACCACCACTACCACCACCACCACCACCACCTCAGCCTTCTCAGTCGTCTGGCAACAAATTCTTTGTCACATATTTTTCTGGCATTAAACACCTTCAAATATGCTTAGAGCTGAGTATGTTTTTATTGCACTTTTTTCTACATAAAGCTCTGTGTCTATAATGATCAAGGTGCTTAAAATAATATCTCTAGAAATCCCTGCCACAGATGCAATACAGGTTGTCCAAAACTGGGGTGACTTTGGCAAACCATATTCCAGTAGTCGAGGTGTGCACAGCAAAATATAAGCAGAATCATCTGAACAAGTTCTAAGCCATTATGGTGCCAGCATTTGTAAAGTACAGAAGGCTCATCGTAGCACAGGCTTAACGGTCCATAGAGTGCCAGGTAAGTTCACAACATATTTCCACACAGCACTGAAGTGGGGTTGAGGAGACTCCCATATCCGAGGTGTGGATACTAGGGTGGGGTGGGTTGTTGTCTGTGTCAAAGGTGTAGGTATTCAAGTAAGATGGGCTGCTGTCTGTGTTTGAGGTATGGGTGGAGTGGGCTGCTGTTTTCTGTCTGAGGTGTGAATGAAATGGACTGCTGTTTTTTTGTCTGGGCATGAACTGGACTGCTATTCAGAGCACTGGAGTGAATTGGGCTGCTGTCTGTATGTGGGCGGGGAAGTGAGGCAGGGCTGGGGCGAGGTAGCGGTGGTGATCAGTGCTTGTGAGGGTTGGTTGGGTGTGGTGGTGGCTGAGGGTTGAGGATGCTCTCATTGGACTGCGACTGTGAGGCTGGCAGCAACAC
>JAGKTI010029007.1:0-12776 GCA_018397915.1 Birgus latro | reverse complement strand
GGGGGGGAGAGTTAGGGTTGAATGGGTCTGAAAGTCGGTGGGGAGACAGTAGATGGTGGGACGGGGAGAAGGGAGGTGATGGGGAAAGGGAGGTGTGTCGGGTAATGTGAGGCAGGTTACGAAAAATGATAAAGAAAGTTGGGATAGGCAGGATATTAGATGGAAGACAAAAGTAACTGAGAGAATGGGGAGAAGACGAGACACAGTAGTGGGTGGGTGAGTGGGGAGGTGTGTGAGGGAGGGAAAGGGAGGGGAGGGGGAGGTAAGTTACGAAAAAGAAGGAGAGAAGTTGGAATGGATGGATTGGAAAGTAAGTGAATGGGAGAGAAAGTTGGCGGCTTGAGGACTGACTGAGTGGTGGGACGTGTAAGCAGCAGGATGGGGATAGGAGCGAAGGGAAAATCTCGGAGAATGTGTGGAATAGCAAAGACTTGGAGGAAAAAGGCAGAAAATTGGACATCAAGGAGAACTGGACTAAANTATGATAAGTGTAATGACCTTGTGTTGCCAGTCATTACCCATACAATTCTGATAGTTATAGTATGTCAAGATAACATTCACAGTGTTAACTCGTAACTGATAGAAAGCATTAACTAAGAATGTGCATTCATCCTACCCTCAGTCTATCCTACAACAACTTCACTACATGTCGGCTTTTACCAACCTAAAACTAGCATTTTATCCTCAAAGAATTTATTGGTTACCGTATCCAAAGACATTACACAAGTCGTGACTACTATTATTTCATTATAGCAAATGCAGGGTTGTGATTCCATAATTAGTGGAGTTTTTATTGTGTCCTTACTTCGATGGTAGCCATTCTGTTGGAGTAATTGAGAATGCCAGCAGAAACACATTTTACTTAATTGCGCATTACCCCACCACCAAGAAGAAGAGAGATATGGAAATCTTTGACATATCTTTTCGATACGGGTAATACTTGGGTTTTGTTTAAATTTCCTGGATGATGAGTGTATAGGACTAGTTGCAATTGTAGCATTACAAGCTGTGCAGTAACAATGTCAAAACAAAGTATTAGCGCAGTACTGATAAGTCTAATACACCATACATGTTCTCATCCCCCACTCCTTTTCACTTTTCTGGCTATTATTGATAAGGCATAAAGGCGTGCTATTTTAAGTGCAGAAATCTAGGAATAATAGCGCCCATTTAGCGTGGAATTTCGAAATTTTGTGACAGAGATTCTTATAATCCTTTTCTTAATGTATACCTAGATAGAAATGATCAATGTTGTCCAAGAGAACACAAAAAGGAGGAGAAGAAGAAGAAGAAGAAGAAGAGTGATGATGATGATGATGAGGAGGAGGAGGAGGAGGAGG
Organism: Birgus latro; assembly: GCA_018397915.1. NCBI lineage: Eukaryota > Metazoa > Arthropoda > Malacostraca > Decapoda > Coenobitidae > Birgus > Birgus latro. Next base: position 11,436 of record JAGKTI010029007.1, on the reverse strand, counting down.
AGAAGGAAGAGGAGGAAGAGAAGAGAAGAAAGAAGCAAAAGTTTGAGGAAAAGGAGGAGAAGGAGAAGGAGACGAAGAAGAAGAAGAAAAAAACTATAGCTGACTGAGAAAGCTGTCTCCCTGAAAGATATATCTGTCTAACTACACACACACACACACACACACACACAGAATTCGAAGACAGGCAAATAAATGGCAGTAGACAGTGTAAGAACAGGGAGTGGTGTGGTGGTCAGTTCGGCTTTATGTGTTGTGCTCAGTACGGGTTACTTCGCTTAGATTATTTTCATCCCTTCATCTCTCTCTCTCTCTCTCTCTCTCTCTCTCTCTCTCTCTCTCTCTCTTTTTTTTTTTTTTTTCTTTCCTTTTCTGTGTCTCCTTCTCTTCCTATTCCGTCTATCATCCTGTCTTTCACCTACAATTTCCTTCCGCTTCATTCCTTTCCCAGTCTCTTTCTTATTAGTACAGCCGTGACCTGGATGTTAATTTCAGCTGCGATTCGTTTTCTAGGGGAGAATTAGGACCTGAAATAAATAACCGATTATCTGACTTCGTGAGCCTTCCTGTCCATCACTTCTTCGCTTCTTTGTCTGTCCTCTGCGGCGTCACTAGATTCAGTTGGCGCCCATTAAATTCTTTGCAAATGTGAGAGTATGAACTGAAGGAGAAGGAATAAAAACACTTTGGCTCGTATTCTTGTCGGTTAGGAGCCTCCCTAGCACGTTTTACATTGCGATTTATTTTTGGATATTGCTGGTTATATCCCTTTGCACATTATTTATGCAGAGTATATGAAAAAATGGGATAGTAAAGTGTAATAAACAGTATAAATCGCTTATTAAATGGTTTTAGGGAGCTTCCTTAGTCGACGAGAATACCTGTGCTTGTCTGTTACTGATCGTCCTTGCAATATCTCTTCAGGCTTCTGACACTCTCGAATCAGAGTCGAATATATTTTACCTTAACACACATAATAATGGGTCTTAAAAACAAGCGCAGCATTGCTATACTCTTTTCACTCTAACTTGGCCTAAAGCTGCCCCCTCTCCATCCTGAGTGGCGAGCTATAACAGATTGCACTAGATCATGGTGCCCAGTCACGAAGAGATGCTTTGAATAGGGTGTGTTGTAGAGCCAAATTACTGTTCTTGGCCCGTATTCTCGTAGAGTAAGAAGGCTCCCTAGCACCTCTTCCTAAACTATTTATTTTCGATACTACCCATTAACATCCACTTTTACGCTTTTTTGTTTCTCATATCTCTTTAATGTCAACACAGATTGCACGAGTAATACATCAGAATACAGTAAGGGAGAAGATTCAGATATAAATTGGTTAGAAAGAGGTGTTAGTAACCCTCACCGCACCAGAATACTGCCCTTTTTGTCACTGACTGTGAAACATGCTGCCAAAAAATCTGGATCAAATTAACGGAAAAAGTGTATAGAAGATGTGAGATTAAATAATGATTAGATAATGTGAAGGACCATATAGAGCTTGTGTGTGAAAATCCTTAGGCGTGACTGACTGACCGGGCCGCTGTTAGAGTTCTAAGCCCCATATACTCGTCAGGTAAGGAAGCTCCCTACCATCTCTTCCTTACCGATTTATTTTTGGATAAGGCTGGTTAATATCCTGTGTACGCTATTTATGCAAAGTATGGCAATATTGGAAAGTTTTATGTAACTGAATAAGAGTGTAACGATTGATAAAATAAGTCGCTTAAGAAAAGGTGTTAGGAAGCTTCGTTAATCAAAGAGAATACAGACCTAAGAGTCTTAACCCACTATATATCTGGCAAGGCAATACCCAATTGTACACACGATCAACAAAGTATCGGTGCACATCTGTCCCGAAACAATTTGACGCCACGGACAATGGACGCGAGAAATGTTTGATGATTTTCCTTCCATGCTGTCAAACATGCTTACATACGTGTGTCACAGATAGGTTTCTTGTGACATTTTATGGTTGATATTGTTACTGGATGCATTATTCAAATGATAATCAGTCAATTTTCTAAGGACTACACAAGCTATATTGATAATTTCAGATAACATAGTACCCCTCCAGCGCGATACTTTTTTTTTTGATCGTGTGTACCTCAAAAATCAGTCGAAAATAATATATATAAAACAAAGTAGGTCATTAATAGACACAGGGTGATCCCTGATTGTAGCGCTAACTTCAGATTTTTCTTGGGTTGATTTTGAGAGAGAAAGAGAGAGAGGGAGAGAGAGAGAGAAAAAGTTTATATACACACTGGCCCAATTCACAAGTGGAACCGAGCCTCAATTATTACTGATGACGTTATGGGTCAATTTTGAGAATTACCACTTTCGTCCCTGAAGACATCAGTAACTGTACTTACCCGTCCCCTTCCCGGAGGGGCTTGGTGACGGGTATCGTTTTCAATAGATTTGCCTGCTTGTCTGTCTATCTGTCTGACTGTTAACAACTTTACATGAAAACGACTGGTGGGATTTTGACTGAAATTACAGAGATGATGTGCTATGACCCTCTGAACAGCTGATTAAAATTTTGGCCAAATTGGGCCAAGGACCATAATGTAGGCCCCAGAAATGTAAAAAAAAAAAAAATAAATAAAGAACAAGAAGCCGTGTCAAGACACAGCACACCCGCCCCAGGTAGTCATTTTAATGCTGACGTCTAAACACAACAGGATATCTAGTCAAAGATGTCACATATCAAATTTGGAGTCAGTCATGTGAAAATTTACAATTTTATGCCCATTTGAAATTTTAGGCCCCACTCACCTGACATTGACCTCCCTACTGCTAATTGGGGATGACCCCCCTGATGCAGATTTCAAAGATGCACCTTTAGGTTTTGGTTTAATGTCGATATGACGAATTTGAAAAGAGTTAAGGGGAAACAAATATATTTTTTTAACATTTTGGGGGGGCCTACAGCCTGGGCCTTGAACCGAATTTGGCCAAAAACTTAATAAGGTGATCAGAGGGCCAAAATCGCATTAGTAGTTTTTGTGTAATGTTGTTAACAAAGAGACAGGCAGACAGACAAACAAACAAACAAGCATACCGAGTGAAAACAATGCCCGTCCCCGTGCCCCTTCGGGAGGGAGAAGGGTTAAAATAGTTTTTTCAACATAACTCCTTTCAAATTCTTCTCATCCACCTTTTAGACTCCCGGCCATCCTCCTTTCGGGATTTTGGCGAAATCTTTGCCATTGCATTTGACATCTCAAAGGCTTTTGATAGAGCCTTGCATAAATCTTTTATTTCCAAACTGCCCTCCTAGGGTTGCTACCCTTCTGTCTGTATCTTCAACTCTAGCTTTCATTCTGATCATTATATAGCTGCTGTTGTAAACGGCCACTGCTCATCTCCTAGTCCGTGGGCTAGATAGGCCCCTCGTGCACCCTCCCCCCCACAACTTAACTTCATAGGACTTTTCTGAAGCCTTGTTATGTCCCCAACATGGAATGGACAACTAACAGTGAATAAACTGGGATATGCTGGGTGATTTGAGTTTACCGTAAAACCCGGGATTTTGCGTCTCCTGCAGACCTCTGAGTATTCCTAAGACTGTAAATCGCTCAAAATGATGTTTTTAATGACAGATTTGCTACCAAAGGAAAGAAAATTTATTCTGCTATCCAGAAATCTATAATTAGTTATTGTATCTTCCACACTAAACAGGATTCCTGACATTATTTTGCCATAACCAAATTTTTACTTATTTTACAAGGATGCTTGGCTACCAATATTCTTTATAATTACCTTTGTAGCTCCATTCCCTGATATCCAGTTCAGATCATCTGTTATCATAAATCTTTAATATGTTCTCTTCATCAAAGCCACATTTAACAATATAATATTATAAAGTAAGACTGAAGGGTGAAGGGGTCTTTGGAGCAAATTGCACAGGATTATGTAATCATGATTTTCTTACTATTGCACCACTTTTTCTATTTTTGTGGAGCGTACAAACTAAAAGTTAGGACATGGCATATGTTTTCAGTCATATTGAACTTAATATGAAAATCCTACAATAAATAATTCAAAGAAACAAAGTCAAAATATTTAAAGCTTATAAGTTGTGAACTTAATGTTCTTCAAAGAAAAAAACAAAGTCAGACATTTTTAAGCTTATACGTTGCGAGCTTAATCATCATCACTATCAAACATCATGTTTGGGCTCATGAGTACTTCATAGTATGTTTCATCACCACTTTCGATTTCATCCTCTTCGTCATCATTTTCATGTGTGGTTTCAACATCTGTTAGTTTTTCTGGCATCTCTTTACCATCAAACCAGTGAGGCTGAACGAGACCATTCACATGTTTTCATCCGTGTTTCTCTGGATTTGGGGTGCTAACATTTGGAATCTGTGATCGCTTCCATATTGCTACCTTATAGTTTACTCTGTTCAAATGCTGCTGTAGTGTTCTCTTGCACGTAGGTTTTGATGACATATCAATATTCTTTAGTGCTTCTTGACCTTTGCCTGAGCATACACCATTCATTTTCAGTAAATGGACCACATTAACATCGTGGGTGTTGGGTTTACCATATATGGCGCAGGTGAAGGCTTCCAGCTTATCTCTTGATTCGTGAGAAAGTGTCCAGTCATTGCCTATTTCTGAGAAGAATTTTACATACTCTACATCTTTTCTGAGGATCTGCAACGGCTTCTCCTTGGCACGCCCTTCGAATGCACTGGTGCTATCACAACCACTGAATGTGTGCAGAGACAGTAGTGCTGAGCAGTGGATTGGTGTAAGAGATTCTGCCATATCAGATTTTTTTTTTTTTTTTATGTGTCCGACTCTGGGCATAGGCTTTACAGCCTGCTATCAAGGCCCAGATACATTGAGTAACCTCTTGTGGTTTCCCGTACCAGTATCAAACAGGATTCTAATGTTTCTGTAGGACTGTGCATAGTATAACAGAATGAAAAATACATCGTTATCTGGACTTTTCACTCTGACATGCCTGTATCCCTTACTCTGGGCATATCCGATATATAGGATGACCCTGGTGTCTGTCTCCTCCTGTGTTGAGTGTAAAGATGGTATCTCTGTGCATATGGTGGTACAATCATCCTTTGATGTCAGGAGGTAGGCTTTACCATTAGAAATCAAAGTGATCTGGCGATCATGGAGATCAGAGGCATATTCATCCTTCTGCCACTCTGTAAGCAATAGTGCTATGAGTTGCTCTATATTCTCATCATTATTGAGAAACTGTTTCCAGTCCTGTGGCTTCTTTGTGGCTCCTCCTTCGACTTTGAATTTTTCTGAAGCACCTCTCCTCTTCCGTTCCATTGCCTTTATGGAGTTTGTCGCACATCCATCTGTGCTGAGTGCTACATCCCCTCTGTTGGACATAGATTTGAAGATCTTCTGACTGATCTGTCTGAAATTAGCAGGTATGTTTTTCATGCAGTGGTACACAGCATTTCCATCGTAGATGCAGAGAGTTTTATTCACTGGTTGTGCTGTGACATCCTCCATGTCTTCACAAACCTTATGGAGAGGCTTTGCTTTATCTGTCTTTATCATAAAATGACCAGGAAGACCAACACTATATGGGATACTTGTCAAAGGGTAGGTCATCAGCTCCTGTAGGTCTGCCTGTATTCCTTGGATCTGTGATTGTACTAGAATATGGAAAGCCTTGTTAGATTGCTCTCTCTACTGGATATAATAGGTCACAAAACTGCAATATGCTCCTAAAACACTTTCAGTCTTACTTTATATATTGTTAAATATGACTTTGATGAAGAGAACATATTAAAGCTTTATGATAACCGATGATCTGAACTGGTTATCAGGGAATGGAGCTTCAAAGGTAATTATAAAGAATATTGTTAGCCAAGCATCCCTGTAAAACAAGTTATAATTTGGTTATGGCAAAATAAAGTCAGGAATCCTTTTTTGTGTGGAAGATACAATAACCAATTACAGATTTCTGAATAGCAGAATAAATTTCCTTTCCTTTGGTACCAAATCTTTCATTAAAAACATCATTTTGAGCGATTTACAGTCATAGGAAAAACATGTATGCTCAGAGGTCTGTGGGAGACGCGAAATCCCGGGTTTTACGGTAAATGAATAAATGTGCTCAAATTACCCAGCGTATCCCAGTTTATTCACTGTTAGTTGTCCATTCCTTGTTGGGGACATAACAAGGCTTCAGAAAAATCCTATGAAGTTAGATGTGAGTGGGGGGGGGTGCACGAGGGGTCTATATAGCTCTGTCCTGTCTTATCACAAACTCCCTTCCTTTTATTCATCAGTGACCTTCTAAGCAGTGCATCTAACCCTATCCACCCATACACTGATGACTCCATCCTTCACATTTCCATTCGCTTCCCATTGCGTCCATCTCAGCAGTTACTTCAACAAACAAGGGATGAAGCTATGGCACACCTAATGTCTGTCTTGGCTTATGTCTCTGACTGGGGTAAACGTAATCTTTTGTTTTTAATGCATCAAAAACTCAGTTCTTACATCTTTCAACCCAACAAAATCTTTTGCAGGAGTATCCTCTAAATTTTAACAATATCCAGCTCAATCCTGCATCATCTTTAAACAAATTGTGGTTTTATTCATTCAGGATTTGTCTTGGAAAGATCATATTACCTCTCTCGTAAAGTCTGCTTCCAAGAGATTAGTTCAGAGTATCGGTTAACTCTTGCATTAGAGAGTTGGACAGAAAAGGGATGAGAGTTTGTTGCTAGACGGGTACTACGTGCCCGTCGTAGAGGTGGAGGGATGCAAGCAGACAGGTCAGAGGAACAGTGACCATTGAAGTAGCGATAGAAGAGAGATAAAGATGCAACAGTGCGGCGAAGAGACAAAGATTGAAGGGAATCAGTAAGAGGAGGAGAATTAATGAGAAGAAAAGCCTTTGACTCCACCCTATTGAGAAGAGCTGCATGTGGGGAGCCTCCCCACACATGAGAGTTGTACTCCATACAGGGGCAAATAAAACCCGTGTACAAGGTCAACAACTGTGCAGGGATAAAGAAAGTTCGTAGTCGGCTTAGCACACCTAATCTCTTGGAAGCAGATTTCACAAGAGCTGTAATATGTTCTTTCCAAGATAAATCCCGAGAGAATGAAACCCGAAGCACGTTCAAGGATGATGCAGAACTGACCTGGACATTATTAAACATTAGTGAGTAATCCTGAGGAAGATTTTGTCAGGTTGATAAGTGTAACAACAGAGTCTTTGATGCATAAAAAATAAAAAGATTATTTTTACCCCAATCAGAGATACGAGCCAAGTCAGACATTAGGTGTGCCATAGCCTCATCTCTTGTTTGTTGAAGTGATTGCTGAGATGGACGTTGCGGAAACCAAATGAAAAGGTGAAGGGTGGAATCATCAGCATATGAGTGGATAGGGTTAGATGTACAGTTTAGAAGGTCATTGATGAATAAAAGGAAGAGAGTTGGTGATAGGAGAGAGCCCTGAGGAACACCACTGTTGATAGGTCTAGGAGAAGAACGATGGCCGCCTAAAACAGCGGCTATAGAACGACCAGAAAGGAAGCTAGAGATGAAGGCACACTGAGAAGGATAGAAACCGTACGAGGGCAGTTTGAAAATTAAAGATTTATGCCAGACTCGATCGAAAGCCTTTGAGATGTCTGCAATGGCAAAGCTTTCGCCAAAGTCCCAAAAGGAGGATAACCAGGAGTCTGATAGTACGTGAGAGGATCGCCAGTGGAGCGTCCCTGACGGAAGCCATACTGACGATCAGAAAGAAGGTTGTGACAGGAAAGATGCTTTAAGATTTTTCTGTTAAGAATTGACTCGAAAACTATTGAGACACAGGATGTTAAAGCAACTGAACGATAGTTAGAGGGTTGGGAATGTCACACTTCTTTTGGACTGGCTGAATGAGAGCAAACTTCCAGCAAGAAGGAAAGGTACAAGTTGACAGACAAAGGCGAAAGAGTTTACCTAGGCAGGGTGTAAACACAGAATCACAGTTTTTGTGGACAACAGGAGGGACTCCATCTGGCCCATATGCCTGGTTAGTATTGAGGCCAGTGATGGCAGAAAATACATCAGCTGAAGAAATTTTAATGTCAGTCATGAGGAAGTCTGAGGGGGGAAGTGATGGAGGAACAGCACCGGAATTGTCTAAGGTGGAACTGGAGGAGAAAGTCTGAGCAAAGAGATCCGCTTTATCAATAGAAGAAATAGCTACAGAGCCATCAGAGTAAAAAAGAGGAGGGAAGGATGTTGAGGTAAAGTTGTTAGAAAGGTTTTTGGCAAGGTGCCAGAAGGAGCGAGAAGAATTCGAGTTGGAGAGTTGAGAACATTTAGCATGGATGAAATTATTTTTAGCAGAGCGAAGAACAGACTTAGCACGATTCCGGGCAGAAATATAAAAAAGATGTAATTCAGGGGTGGGTTGGCTCCAGTACCTTTTATAGGCCCTCTCCTTGTTGCGGACAGCATTAGAACAAGCGTGATTAAACCAAGGCTTTCTTGCATTAGTCAGAGGATATGAGAAAGGAATGTATGCTTCCATGCCCGAGAGAATAACCTCCGTTATGCGCAAGGTACACGCAGATGGCTCCCGGCCATGGAAGCAATAATCATTCCAAGGAAAATCAAAGAGGTACTTCGTGAGGGCCTTAGAATCTGCAGCTCCAAAGTGCCACAGACAGCGTTTCTTTGGAGGGTCCACAGGCCATACTGGAGCAATAGGACAGGTTAAGGTAATGAGGTTATGATCGGAGGAGCCCAATGGAGAGAAAAGATTAACAGAGTAAGCAGAAGGATTAGTTGTTAGGACGAGGTCAAGTACGTTGGAACTTTCTCCAAGGCAGTCAGGGTTATGGGTAGGGTGCTGTACAAGCTGCTGTAGGTCATTAAGGATAGAAAAGATGTAGGCTTGTTCACCAGGTGGATCAGTTAAAGGAGAGGAGAGCCAAAGGTGGTGGTGAACATTGAAATCTCCTAGAATGGAGATTTCAGAGAAAGGAGAAATGGATAGAATGTGTTCCATCACAGAAGTAAGAAAGTCATGGAATTTTTGATAGTCAGTAGAATTAGGAGATAAGTAAACAGCACAGATATATTTAGTCAGAGAATGACAGGAAAGCCGAAGCCAGAGAGTAGAGAATTCAGAAGAATCAAGATCAGGAACACAAGAGCAAGATAGATCGTTGCGTACATATATGCAACAGCCACCTTTGGCTTTGGGATGAGAATAGAGAAAGTAGGAGAATACAAAAAAGTGTTTGCTGTCAGTTGCCTCGGACAGCTGAGTCTCTGTGAGGAACAGAAGGTGAGGTTTAGAGGAGGAGAGGTGGTACTCAACAGAGCGAAAGTTAGAGGAAAGGCCGCGAATTTTACAGAAATGAAGAAGGAGTGAGTCAGACAGAAGTTCCAGGCAGCTCCGAGAGTCGTCACCGGGAGAGGGGCGGATAATGGGGGCATTTATGGTCCCACCCCCCTGGGGACTTCGAGGGTGGGTGTTTTGACGCCATTTTTGTCAGTTTTGAAAAGGAAATGTAGTGTGCAGCATGCGTGTAATTTGGTGCTGTCAGCTAGAGAAACTTGTATTGGAGAGGATGCTGGCCTACTCTCTATGTTACTGAGACACTGAAAAGTTCAGCAAAGGGGGATGGTCAGGAACTAGTCCTGAGGGCTGATGAAACAGGAGCTCCAGCTCTCCCTGTCATCAGCTTTCCTTCCACCTTGGGAGTACTGCCCTGCTCAACTGGTGCTACAGTCTACTCCTACTGCTAAGCTGGCCCCGTGCCATCTTTACTTCTTCACAGTTGTTGACTTTATTCACGGGTTTTATTCGCCGTTGTACAGAGTAGTTCCCATCTGTTTCATGTGTGGGGAGGCTCCCCACATACAGCTCTTCTCAACGAAGTGGAGTCAAAGGCTTTTCGTCTCATCAACTCTCCTCCTCTTACTGGCTCCCTTCAACCTGTCTCTTCTCCGTACTGTAGCATCTTTACCTCTTTTCTACCGCTCGTTCATTGGTCACTGCTCCTTTGACCTGTCTGCTTGCATCCCTCCACCACTACTGAGGGTGCGTATCACCCGTCTAGCAAAAAACTCTCATCCCTTTTCTGTCCAACTATCTTATGCAAGAGTTAATCGTTACCCCCAGTCCTTCATGTATGCAACAGGTCAGCTCTGGAACTGTCTCCCACTCTCTTTATTTCCTACTGCCTTTGATCTCCAGTCTTTCAAACGCAGTGTGTCCAGGCATCTCGAACTGAACGGATGATGAATCTGATAAAAAACAAATACGTTTCTTTTCAATGGAAAGCCCCCCCCCCACCAAAAAAAAAAAAATAAAATGCAGTTAGAAAAAACCTTGAGGCACATATCGCAAGTATTAGCAAGTCAAATCCCAAAGAATTTTTCACTTGCATAAGAAGCAAAAAAATAACTCCAACAATTGAGCTCCCAATTACAGACAATGGAGAGCACACTGAAGATGAAATTAAGACATCGAAAATTCGTAATACTTTCTTCTCGTCAGTATTTACAATAGAAAATATACATACGATTCCTGCAGTTTACCCAGATCCCATACAAGAGGCCAACGTAATCACTGAAATTACAGTTAGTGATTGCAATGTACTACTTGCAATTGCCAGAGTAAATGAGAATGAAACACCAGGATCGGACAAAATAGCTCCACGTGTATTAAGGGAATTGCAGAATGAAATATCAGAGGCTTTATCTAAACTTTTTAACTTATCACTAACAAGCAAGAAGGTACCAAACGAATGGAGGCTTGCAAACGTAACCCCGATATTCAAAAAGGGCAACAGACCACAACCAGAAATCTTCTGCCCAAGTAGTTTAAGATCAGTGGTTTACAGATTGCTTGAAACTACTGTCAGAGACAAGTTTGTGAAACACTTAGAAACAAACAATGCCATCAAAGATTCGAAACATGGTTCCCGAAATACTCGCTCTTGCCTCATGAATCTGTAGGAATTTTTAAACAATATATTGAAAGTGTATTGTAACGAAGGAAAATTATTGTAGTGTCCCCCTATTCAAATAATCGTTTTTATTGAAGGTAACCACTTCCTGGCTAGAGCCGCGTTACACAATGTTCTTCCGCGTCAAGTGGTCACCTGTGCATATAGTATGGTTCATTTAAAATAGTGTAACATAGATTTTTACGTCAACTGTGATACTAATGAATAGGATTAGTTTAGAAATGATCTATTTAGTTTGAAAGTAATATATTGTTAAGGAGGTTAGGAAAATAATTTGAAAGCCCTGCTAAGAAAAAACCAAGCCAAGTGCTGCTGTGTGTGTGTGAGAGAGAGGATTGAGGCAGGCGTCAGGGACTCTGAGCTGAGCCGCGGTGCCAGGTGGACCTGCGTTCGAAAGATGTCCATACTGCTTCCCTCGTGCTGAAGAGTTTGGAGATGGGGAGTGTCCT
>JAGKTI010029006.1:0-12776 GCA_018397915.1 Birgus latro | reverse complement strand
TGTGTGTGTGTGTGTGTGTGTGTGTGTGTGTGTGTGTGTGTGTGTATATATACTGTATATATGCAAGGAGGAAGGAACCAAAGGCCAGGAGCCCGCAAACCGTTCCTTCCAAGAGAAGAAAAACAAAATCAGTATAAAAGAGGGCCAGATTCAAGATCTGTTCATTTCAAGATGCCTGGACACACTGCGTTTGAAAGACTGGAGAGCATAGGAATTAGGAAATGCAAACAGAAGGTGACAGTTCCAGAGTTGGCCTGTTTCATAAACGAAGGACTGGAACTAATGGTTAATTCTTGCATAAACACGTGTATAAAGTCAACAACTTTGCAGAGGTAAAGAAGGTATGGAGTCGGCTTAGCACACCTAATCTCTTGGAAGCAGATTTTACAAGAGATGTAATATGTATATGTATGTGTGTATATATAAATATATTCGTGGGTGTCCGCCATCCACTTCTCTTGATCTCAAACATTCTCTCACGGGATATCACAACCTATTCTTCAAAAAATCCCTCATGACTCCTGATTTGTGCAGGTAATCCTTTAATGTCAGGAAATGCCGCCCACAAATAAGCCCCACACAGCCAAAAGTAGGAGATATAAGGTGTCCTCTTAGAATATTGTTCATTGACTTGAAATAGCTTGTATAGAACAAACCGTTGTCAACTTAATAAAGGCTTGACTTCAATACAATGTTTATATTACATTCTTTCGGCTTGTTGCCCCTTTCTTCACATTTATACTTTCCCCTAATCTTCTATTATATTTTTTTTCGGCTCATATAGTGCTGATTCTGCAATGGAATCTGTAACTTCCTCTCATCCACTGATTTGATCCATTTTGAAGTGGCTTTACCTACTCGGCGTCGAGGCCATCAGGTGGGATTTTGTTGGGTCCAAGCCCATATGAGAGTCTCGGGGAATGAGCAGACTGATATGCTGACTAAGGCAGTGACAGCTCAGCCTGGTCCTGTCTTGGGATCCCCGTCTCCTCAGCCCCTCCCTGCATCTGATTTTTCCCATATTTTTATGGTCTGGTTCGGCATTGTTTCCAGGAAAGCTGGTATACCGTGGGGACAAACAAGCTGCATACAGTCTATGCAAAAGTGGGTTTCTCCAGTTACTGGACCTTGTGCCACAGGTCGGGAACGCCTTATGTCGCCTCTGCAGTGGCCACGATCCCTTTCCTACTTGATGGAGCGGGGTTCCCTTCCTGTCTGGGGATTGTCTTGCCTCTTTAACCGTTCAGCACTTGTTGGGGAGTGCCCCAGTCTTGGGGATTTACAGACAGTACCTCTCTGACCACGGGCAGATGATGGCGTGTATTGTCTTTCTTCTGTACTTAGTGAGGATGCCTCTTTTATGGGAGGGGGAACTCTTTTGTTTGTCGAGGAGGCCGGGCTGCATTGCAGGATTTAGTGAATGTTACTTCTCTGTATTGAATTTTCCCCTTTTATTTCTTGTGTGCTTTCCTCCTTACCTAGTGTTTTGTTTTAGCCTATGTTTTGTTTAGTTACAGTTTGTGTCCGGCGTCATATGACCCTGACATCTGCGCCAGTAGTAATGTTTCAGTGAATCAATCAATCATGTATGCAGGAGGTCAACTCTGGAACTGTGTGCGTATGACCTCCAGTCTTGTAAACACAATGTGTCCAGGCTTCATGAATGGATGTCAGCTTTGGCTCTCATTCATTTTTTCGTACAGGAAACAATATTGTGGACTTCTGGTCATTGACTTCTTCCTTGAAAGAAAGAAGTGGACCTATGTCAATATAGCATCAAAAAAATTTCCCAAAATATCCTACTGAAAATTGCAGACATTTCTACGGAAACCCTGCATAATGACCTCAATACAGTGCTTATGAGTAAACGTGCTTGTAAAATCACGACGATTTCTGGTGTGCAGATTTTGTCATTGGAATTATCTACATAAGGTGTACAGTTTGTTCGGAAGTTTGTTGGTCGTCTCTGCAAAAGCAACACAACATCACTCATTCATCTTCTATATCAATCCACGTAACTTCAACATTACCTCTTCCTCTCCTTCATGGTCACTGGAGTCTGAAATTAATCAGTGTAGGGTAGACGGGTTATGTGTAAATTGTTAGTGATTGGGATTCACTCTGTTAATAGTGGCAATAATCCCATCTTAAGATTATAAAGGTGATCATACCCAAGGTTATAGACACAGTCCACATGCATGTAGTAATACTTATTCGTTCATAATCCCTAAATGGCCGCTGGTGTCGAATAACGCTTTACCGTAGAGTGGCCATGGCATTGATGCAGCGCAATCTGTATAAAGCTGTGACCAATATTTGAATGGGAACGAAGGTCTGGGAGATGTTGACACTGACCTAGTCTACCCTCCAAACCACTCAGGCTGTCAGTACAGTGCGTGAATCAGTCGTGAGTATATGCATGTCTTTTGCTAATCTCAGTGCCATCACTCCCTTGCACCACTGCCCTCTGCAATTATGACTGGGCCTTACAAGCCCCGAAATCAGGGCTGAACTCTTCCCCAAGGATGGGGAGAGTGACGATGCCGACACTGGGTCAGAAGACGAACAAGGAAGCAGCAAAGACGACCCCTAAAATGATATTGATGAGTGGAACAAGACACCAGCTGACATGGACGATGATGATGATGACGATGACGACACAGACGATGCTCCACCTCCTCGCCTCAAGATTGCTATCCAACTGGCCTAGAGAAAGGTGGCAAAGCAATAATTTACTGCAAAAGAGGCTGAGGAAAAGGAGAGCACCTCGCTCAAATAATTGCAGCAGATGCACACTGTGAGTTCCTCCCTCCTCGCTCCACTGTCACCACAACTTCCCTCCACCTCACGTGGCCTCTCAGCATCCCATGGAGTTTCACCACCTGAGCCGTGAGGGCGAAAACTCACCATCTGGTAGTGTCACTGACGTCACGGGACTCTCTGCCTACCCTGCTTCCCTGAGTACCAGTCCATTCTAATATACTAGGAGCGAAAAGAAAAACTTGTAAATATTAACGAAACAATGTTCAAGGAAGTATTTATAGAACTAGGTATATGTTGGTGATGATGAAAGTATAACTAAGGACGTGCGGTAGTGTAAGATTGACTAAGGAAATAAGTGTTAGTGTAAGTAAGAATAAGAAAGTAAGTCAAGAAAAGACAGAAAGTGAGTTTCCAAGACAGTAACTACTTATCAAAATTGACGTTTGGCCAGGGAATGGATGGTAGAGAGATAAGCATCCCTTGCCCTCTCTGCCAACTCTACAAGTCACTAACTACACAATAAGTACAACCCTACTAGCATGAGAGGTCAGTTGTTTTTCTTTATCTTTCGTTTTTAATGTGTAATTACTAGATTCTATTGTATTGTTTTCCTCTTATTTTTTCCTTGTATTTGCTGAAAAAATAGTAATATTCCTCCTTTATTGTAATACGAGTAACAACTATAACTTACAGTCTCACCATTCCCTACTCCTCCTTCCCCAGCCCACTCTCTATTCTTTGACCTTATCTTTTCCTAACCACTAGGGTTGTCCATAAACACACATAGCTGCACCCATTATTTCGAAACTGACTTAAAGTGTCATCCTTCTCTTCACTTTCGACACGTAATATACCATCCAGAGTACGAATAAAAATCCATGAAAGAGAAACAAACATCAAAAAGTGGAAGGAAATTCATGATTATGACATTTTTCTCATAAATTCACATAGTATGTACTGAATTTCATCATGTTTCATATTTCTTGTTTTGCACAAGCATTTCAGCAACATATGAGTTGTTTTCATGGTGAATAGATGAATGTAAAAATTTTTCCTTTTAGGCTAATCCCCTTGCGTGACGTGCGAATCACGGATTGCATCAAATTTTGGACGCTGTGGCTAAGCCTATGCACAGGAAGAGCACCCTTGAGAGTAAAAATATCATCTCTTGCCTATCTTTAACCCACCCCCTCCCCCCGACGTACGATGCACGTCACAACTTTTTTTTCACACTGAGACCCACAGACGTGTATCGTATATCATGCAATTGAAAAGCCAGACGTTTGCACATTTTTCAAGATTCGCGGGTGATTTTTGGTAGGCATATGTGGGAGACCTTCCTCTACCCACAGCCAGGCGGTGACACTGCCTGACCTTGTGCATCCCCCCCCCTCGGGGGATTCGCCATTTTCTCGCAACTGCACCTGTTAGCAGTGACCTGGCCAGTAAAGACAGGTAGGACCACGGTCTCTCCAATGACGAAATTCAAGGCAAAACTGATTCCTGATGTGGAGGACAAAGATCACATGGCACCAGAGTTAGTAATGAACAGAAGTAATGAGGAGGTAACATCGCCAAGGTAAGTGCAGTATGTTGATGTGTTTGGTGAGAGAACAATGCTTATATACTGTAATCTATATTATTGTGTGAAAAGCAATATACTCTTGTACTATATATAAATTGGTACCTAATAACTAAATATCTACGAGGCTGAGTGGTTTTGGTTAAGTTTCCTCGCATAGGGAGCGTCTTTTTAGGAGCGCTGTGTCATAGAAAGTGGCAGCCAGGTGAGGGGGCCTCACCTGTTTAGGACATTTTTAACTTCAGGTAAGTGCTTTCTCGCTGATTTTTCGAAGTTTCTCACTTAAAGTGGATGTTTGAGCCAAGATAAGACGAGTTGAAAATCGATCGGGTTCTAGCGGTGGGTTGGTAAAAAGAGTGCTTGGTACAGGGCGGGTTAACATCTACTGCACTTGGCACCACCCAGACTACAAAACTAACTCGATACTTGCATAAATACAATAAACATCAAACAATGTGAAAAAAATTCATAATATTTTTATATTTTTAAAAACCTATATTGTATATTGATTTTGTTTTTATTCCATATAATTATCTAGTCATTTCAAACCATTTCTGCTACAATGATTTTTTTTCTGAATATATGATATTTCTTAATGAGATGTTTTGTCGCTCCGTTGGTTTGTTTTCAGTGGTGTGTAGAGTATTTTTTGCGCACTTTTCAGCAGTTCATTACGAATCACAGGATTGGTTTCGGAAGTAAAAATTACGCTGCCAGGTACACTAAATGATACTCTTGATTGTGTTAAAGGAAACAAAAAATTGATTTCGAAACTTGAAAAAATGGACCCGGTGACGGCCAGGAGGGCCATTAAGTATCCGAAGGCATGGTCATGGAGGGTTTAACCCGTCACGTCCCGACCGATTTCCAACCTACCTTACCACAAAATCCCGAGCATTTTTGGGGGAAAAACTTTTATTGACTCAAAACTTCGCTTTTGGTGAGAAACATCGAAAATTCATAGAGAAATCGCGATCCTATGCTTAAAACTGTTGATACAGGTGTCATGCAACCTTACGTTTTCCTTCTTTTTCAGGGTACCTGGCTAAAGAAAATGAACTATGGAAGGGTTAATTAATTCAAGCCACTTTCAGTTACGTATTTGTTTATGTATTGGATACGAATTTATGTGTAGTAACAGACTATATTGGTTTTAACACATTTATATAAGCAGTAGAAGCATTGTTCAGTCACCAAACACATTCACATATGGCACCTTCCTTTATGACACCTCATCACTTCTGTTTGCTTCTTGCTCTAGCATCTTTATTTCTTTGTCCTCCACCTCAGGAATCACTTTCACAGTGAATTTCGTCATTGGAGAGACAGTGGGGCAACATGCCTTTACTGGCCAGCTTACTGCTAACAGGTGAATTGCCAAGTGAGGGGGGAGGGGGGTTAGGTGGGGCCAGGCAGTATTCCCGCTTGACAGCAGGTAGAGGAAGGTCTTCCACATACGCCTACCAAAACTCACCTATGAAACTTGAAAACTGTGCAAATTACGACCCTTGCAATCGCGCGACGTACCCATATGTCGATGGGTGTAGTTGTGACAAAATATCGAGATGTACACATACGTCGATGGGACTCGGCGGGTTAGTACAGATGCTGTTTTTGCCCTCAACTTGGCCAAAAATTGTTGTCTCTCCATCTTGACTGCCGAGTTGTACCTATAGGTTAGCACTCAATTATGACACTAGTCATGAAGAATGCTATGGAAAGGATGAAGAGCCATAGTGTGGTCTTGCATTTCGAATGGACTATGGAATAAGCTGAAAACAGTAAAAAAATCTGGGCTACTCAGTGTAAAAGATCCATAGGAATATTTTCTCTGTTTCATAACTCCATGTAATGTGAAGCACTAAAATCCAACAGGGAAAGCTGAAGGTACCATTCCATCCTAGGTTACCTCACCGGCCTCATCTGGTGGTATCACAAGAAGAGTTTCCAACACAAGCAGCAGCAATGGTGAATGACCCCACAGCGCCAGGTGGAAAGCGGCTCACCTTTACAGGACCCATACATAACGTTGTGGACTTCCTCGGAGAAAGGATTAATTTTACGTAGGTCACACGGCTAGTCTAGTTTAACCGAATGATTCAAGGAATTATCTTATTCTTTATGTATTTTTGCTTAGGATAAGTATTTTCTTTTGCTTAGGATAAGTATTTTCATTTGTATGGGTTATATCTACTGTAGCTTTAGGAAACGTTTTCAGCATCAGAGGCCTTTTGTAAGTTCTCTAAAATCACTTATTAGCAGCAAGAAAACAAACAAACAAGGACATCACCCTGATTCAAGGAGTTCAAGAATTTAGTAATGGATTTCTGTCTTTCATATCATTTTCCAAAGATAGTAAGAAAAAATAAATTTACATTAGAGCAACAGCTCCATTAATGTTTTTTTTTTTTTTATGTGTCCGACTCTGGGCATAGGCTTCATAGCCTGCTATCAAGGCCCAGCAGTCCTCCTACATACCATACACCTCTACATGTCACCACTTCGGCGCTAACACCCACCGTCCATATTGAATACATGCTAGGGCTGTCTCATACAGGACTGATGTATTGGTATTAGCGGGGGTATTTTTACGACATGTCGGCGGGTCTTCTGGTAGATCAGTAAAGCTTAATTTGACGAAATTCAAATCCTTAAACTTTTCCCTGCACCAGCGAAGATTTGAACCTGGGTCCGGTAGGACTGCAAGCCAACTCTCTACCGATCGAGCCACCGCCTCCCTCAAACAGCATTCACGGTTCTGTCATAAATCGTGCGATTCATGTTATTACTCTTTGTAGTCAGTTCCACACCCTTTACAAAAATAACTGCCATACCTGGAAATGATACATAAATGAGTGAACTATGCAGAATTCTATGAAAGAAAAAAAAATCCTGAGTCTGTCATTTTAGCTTCTTTTGATCATAGAATGCAGCAGTGAAAGGCTGACAATAAACAAATAAACAACTACATAAATAAATAAAATGCGAGACCAAACCCTGGCTGGGAGAGTCATCAGTTTCAGAACTCAAGTAAAAGGGGTTTACCACCCAAAAAAGCAGAAAATTGCGATTCCGAATGAAAAATAAATATACCAATAAAAGTCTACCTTCACCATCCTGTAAAATATTATTGCCAAGAACGGCTTTCAGATCGGTCCATCTTTTTTTTTTTTTTTTTTTGTTCCTTACTTCCAACTTTTGCCGGCCCTCTGCGTACTGCACGAGACGGGTTGGTAGAGATGGGTGGGTGATGACCTAACCAGTGTGTCGAAAAAAACACTTAGAAACGGAAATTTCTCCACACATGTGTTTTCCAACAGCTACCAGTGAAAACCTCTCACTAGGTATCACCACTCACCTCACAGACACAGACATCACCTGAGTGACAACTTTTTTGCATGGCCAAAGTGTGCAATCGATTCCACTTTACAAAATGAGCATACAAGCAAAAATTCGTGTTTTTTTTTTTTCATCAATACAGAGTCGTGCCTCACTACTCCTTTCTGTATCTCTAATCTGTGCACGTGTAGGGAACAGTGAAATAAAAAAAAATTGTAGGATGATAAGAAGCAAGATACATTTGTCAAATACAGCAAACAATATCAGTTTATGACATGCGGGATTTTTTGGTCGAGTCGTATAGGGTCCTGTGGTGCTGCACAGCATGGAAGATCAGCTGTCGTGCTTCCTTTTCTTCATCAGACCACTGTTATCGTCCATGAACAGTGTGACTGCATGCTCAGCAGCGTCACTGACCACTTTGAGGTGGGCCAAGACGTCAGGAGTGGCATGGAGGTCATTGATGCTTGTTGGAGCATCCAACTTCAAGCATTGGAAAAGTTTCTTCGACTTCTGAGTGACAATCC
Organism: Birgus latro; assembly: GCA_018397915.1. NCBI lineage: Eukaryota > Metazoa > Arthropoda > Malacostraca > Decapoda > Coenobitidae > Birgus > Birgus latro. Next base: position 4,565 of record JAGKTI010029006.1, on the reverse strand, counting down.
CGGAGATCCTCATATCTGAGACCTTCACGAACGTCTGCATGTTCAAACAGCACAGACCCTTCTTTGTCAGCGCTGCTGTGGTCAAGTTTTTGAGCACCTGCTTTTCCTCATCGGGGATCTTGTCAGAATACATGGCCACAGGAACCAGGTCGTCACTGAGGTACCAGAGATGGCTTTGGAATTTGTCCAGCGCCTTCTTTGCCACAGTGCAATCCACCTCTTTTAATTCTTCGATCTTTTTCAAGAGATTCAGGTCACTGATTTGAGCATCAACAGTATTTAGGGCTTCAAACCAGTGTGTCACGTAGATGGTGACGAGGAAAACTCAGATACGTTTGATGGCCTCCTCTCGGTGCCATGTGAAGGGGAAGGTGGCCACATCCTTCACTTGATTTCTGAAGAGGATGATCTTGATGCAGTAAAGGCCTTTAACCATCCAATGTGCTCTGTGATAGGCACCTGGATGGTGAAAGTTCACCTATGAAAGCCAAGGAGAGCTGGAGGAACTCGAAGTAGTCGTCACGGGATTGCACATTCTCCATGTCGCTGAGAATGAAGCGTTCAATGTCCTCGGCTCTGTTGACAGTTCACTTTATTTTTTGTCCAAGCCGTCATATGGATCTAAGAAATCCAGGTCGATTCCATTCCAGAAGTCCCTGAATTGTTCAAAGAGGGAAATTTCGAGACCGGACGAAGAGAATAAGAGGTTGAAGATCCCCGCCATTATGAGTTCGCACATGTGCTGCTTGCATGCCAGGAACAACAGCGGGACTCCGAGAGCTCTTTCAGTGACAAAGCAGTCTCCTTTGTAAACTTCGATGTTAGTAGCCGTAGTATCAAAACAGAGCTCAGCAATCCAGGGCTTCAGTTCCAGTCATTCGTCTAGGGTCTTTACAACTGCCGCTCTCATTGCTTCGCCTGTTCCAGCAGGGGTGATGGTCATGTCCAGGATCTTCTCCGTACCAAACCCTGCAACATCAATTGCCAGTTTTTTTTTTTTTTTTATGTGTCCGACTTTGGGCATAGGCTTCATAGCCTGCTATCAAGGCCCAGCAGTCCTCCTACATACCATACAGCTCTACATGTCACCACTTCGGCGTTAACACCCACCGTCCATATTGAATACAGGCTAGGGCTATCTCATACAGGACTGGTGTATTGGTATTAGCGGGAGTAATTTTACAACATGTCGGCGGGTCTTCAGGTAGATCAGTAAAGCTTAATTTAACGAAATTCAAATCCTCAAACTGTTCCCTGCCCCAGCGAGGATTTGAACCTGGCTCCGTTAGGACTGCAGGCCAACTCTCTACCGATAGAGCCACCGCCTCCCCCTATACTGTATGTTTCTACACAGACTTGAACTCAGGTTCACCCAGTCACTACATCACTCTTCTACCAACCCCTCCACCACAATTGCAGCACTACCATCGATGTTGGGCAAGAGCATTTCATGGAAATGGAGGATCAGGGGTGTTTGTGGCTGGAACTCCTTCTTGATCATCTCACCAGTCTCAGGCCTTGATTCCTTCCGAGCAGAGTGGAGAGATCCAACAAACAATGTGAGTCCCCCCACGTTAACCCCCACCGCCATCAAGGCTGGGATTTCCACTCACATTGCAGCCCACGTCAAAATGCCTGTCCGATCACATGCGACGAGAAATAAAGAGTCATCAATAAACTGCCTTTTCCTTGGATCCAAACACCGAGTCTTGGGAGAGGATGAAGTAGACGGCCCTAGAACTGGTTCATTGTCGCCTTCATCCTCAGAACTCGTCGACAATGTTGACGTTTTCACCACCCCTTTTCCTGCCTTCTCTAGCATATTCTCTATTTCCTCCTCAGATTTCTGACGTCCTCTTCTACCTTTCTCTTGGTCTTGGCCTTTATCCTGGTCTCGTACACTTTGCCTTACTTGCCAGTGTACGTTTTCCTATCGGTATGCTTCTCGATCAGGAACTCCTTGTCCTCCTGTATCTTAGCACTACCAGTATGCCACCTTTCCCGAGCTGAATAGACCCTTCAAGTGGACATCCCTGTAGCAGGCTACATTTTGCTTTTGAGATTCCCACCTCGAGCCATATTCCGTACCACACTGTGGTATTTCTCGTACTCCTTTTTCAGCTTTTGTCCAGTGTGATGCTTTCAACCATGTGATTTGATGCCTTGGCCGATACCGCCATTGCTTCGTCAACAACCAGCGAGAGCGACTCCGGCAGGTCCTTCTTCTCCACCTTCAGGAAGAACAAAAGTCGCTGTAGGACTTCTGTAATCGTTCGCAGCAGGTTCGTATCCAACAAACTCAACAAACTGTCTTCTCAAGCAACACCGGACAAGGTTTGAATTATCTTGGGCCGTCTACTGGCCATCTGCAAAGACAAAACAGATTCGTGAGAGAAAGTATGACTAACCTCACTCAGCACGACACAAAAACAGACTGGGGTCATAAGGCACGGCTTAGGGAAGGCCATGGTGAAATTGCAAAGTTTGATGCAATCCCTACCAGTAGTGGAATCAAATAAGTACTTTGCGCTTCGAGTTCCTGAACATTAGATTTTCCTGAACACTTTACTATGCGAGCGTCACTCTTTTCTCCATTCACTGCCATTTTCTGGTCATTTTGCATGGTCCAACACACTTTTTTTGGTATCAGCAGCTTCATCAGGAGGATGCCCAAAAGAAAGCAGGCAATGCTGAGGAGAGCCATTTTCATGAACGTGCGATGCCTCACTACCACGGCCAACACTCCTCCAGTGCAAGCCACCATGGCACCACTGCTGCACTACCTGCCACCCCCAAGACACTGCCTGTCGAACCACAGCTCTCCACTTCATCTGGTGCTGCTCCTGGAACCTCCACACCTCATGTAGAAGCACCTGTGAAGGTCAAGATGTCCTACAACATCAGGAGGGAGCCAATGAAGGTCGTCATTGTACTTGCTGAAATTGACAATGATGAATGACTTATAATCAAACTCAGCAGCATCAGGCGACTCCTAGACATCCCTGCCTTCACTATTGCTTCTCACCTTTGACACTCACTGAAAAAACAGACTGTTTAGGCAGGCTGTATCCTGCACTGGCTGTGACAATCAAGTCGTCATGTGCGATGAACGAGCTCGCAGAATGACAGGAAAACTAAAATGCAGGAAAACAGCATGAAGGGTGTTTACGAGGCTCTCAAAAATATCATCGGAATTACAGGTCTCAACTGAATCATTTCAACTCTTGGCTTTGACAACTACAGTCAAGGGAAGTTTACAAGAATCACCCACTTCCTCTATGACAAAATGGACAGCATATACTCAGCAATGATGGAGAAAAGCATCCCGGGTGTCTTGCAACACTACGAGAAGTCTGACATCCTTCCTGACCTGAGGACTGGCCTCCTTCACAGCACGGTGTCATATGACGTCACCTGGATGACTAGGGGCCATATCTGCAGCAACTGCAAGAAGTGAAAGTTACCTAGAGCACCTGAGTGAAAGGCCTGCCACACTCCCCTCTGCAACAAGAACTACATAGGGACCCCCACATCGACAGAGATCAAAGCTGCTCGCTGTATTTGGAGTCAGAACACCTAGCTCGGACTTTGGTACACCACATTCGTCATGGATGGTGACAGCAGCACCTACCTGGTGATACAGCAGCTCGAGCCCTATATTGTCCTTGTGCAGAAGGAGGAGCGCATCATCAAGTGAAACAATGGCTTGGAAATCGTATGCAAATGTTGAAGGAGGAGATGACCACCACCATCAACATCAAGGCTGGCAAGGTGATGAAACGCAGTGTCAGGCAGAGCTGGCCAGTTTACTTACAGCACCATCAACATGCTATTGAGTTACTACGGCATGGCTGTATGTGGTGACAAGGAGAAGCCCTACTCTTTGACACAGGACATGAGGAAAAATATCTGCATCATACAGCAACGCGATATCCACAAATGAGACCCCTGCATATCTTTTGCCTTCCAGGCCCCAACTCTTGGTGCTTCCACAGGTGGGGTGAAGCCAACAAGAGCAAACCATGCAGGAAGCACAGTGAAAAAATCCCCTACCAACATCGCCAGGTCATCTTCAACATGTTTGTTCACCTGATGACTCAGGAACTGCATAGAAGTGCATGATGGCTCGGATCTAAACCCCAGCGAGAGTCTTCACACCAAGCTTTAGATGTAGGTGGCCAAACACAAGTTTGCTGGGCTGCAGAGAGTCAAGTTTTTGGCTCAGGTTGTAGCACTTGACAAAACTTTGGCTTCGAGGCAGCTTACCTCCCACGCCACCTGGAGTTCGGGACCATAGCCTTCAAGTCTGCCAGCCTTCAGTTCCTGAAGAAGAGCTCACAAGATCCAACACCCCCAACACGACTATCAGGCGTCGGAGGAAGACGGGCGGAGATGACCATCTGAGTACACCTCCTAGCAACAACGAGTTCTCGAACTTCTCGATAGGCTCTGTAACTATTGGCCTTACGCTGATCGTTCACATACCAATTGAAAGCGCATAAACAGTTCTGTAATGTGAGTCCTGCATTTTCTTCTACCCCCCACTCCTCCCGGTTCGTGCACAG
>JAGKTI010029005.1:0-12777 GCA_018397915.1 Birgus latro | reverse complement strand
TCCTCTTCCTTCCTCTCAGTTGCAATACTTTCCTCTTCCTTCCTCTCTTTTGCATCACTTTCTTCTTCCTTCCTTCTAGACATTCCTGCTTCTTCACTTTTATTGTGTGTATTATCAAATGAACTTTTTCTTATCTCTTGCTCCTTCCTCTTTTCCTCCCTCCTCTTACATCCTTCCTTCTTTTCTTCCCTCCTCTTGCATCCTACCTTATTTTCTTCCCTCCTCTTGCATCCTCCCTTCCTTCCTAGTTGACGTAGCATCTGTTTACACCACATCCCTTCTCACCATGCCCACATTTCTTCTCTTTCATCCTGAAGAATCTAAAAAGAATCATTTAACACCACACAGGCTTCTTACCTCTGCTGCGTTCATTTCCCTCCAGTTTTTATAGTTAGGATTCAGGCACTTATTTTTTGCTCTGTCTTCCATTTCATAGCATGGGAGATACAATACTCAGCTGAAATCTCCTGTTCTGCTAATCTGCTAACTTTAATTTTCTTTTCTGTAGCTTGGGAGACAATGTATAGTCCAGCCCTCCTCTCTAGGATTTCCTTTCAGTAGCATAGGAGACAGTTAAAATCTCTGTACCCATCTCCTTACCCACATTTTCCTCTCCACAGTGTACCTTTTGATCTCCTCATCCCAATTTCTCATACCGAATATAGAGGATACTTAGCTAAAATCTCCTGTCATCCATTTTCTTTTCAGTAGCTAAAATCTCGTATCCATCTCTGTACCCACGACATTCTCTCCACAGTGTACCTTTTGATCTCCTTACCCCAATTTCTCCTCCAGAATGTAGAGGATACTTAGCTAAAATCTCCTATCATCCATTTTCTTTTCTGTAGCATAGGAGGTACTTAACTAAAAATCTTTTAATCTGCTGTTCTTTTCCATAGCAGAGTAGGGGTGCTTAGTGTAGGAGATATTTAACTATAATCCACCCCTCTCGTCTCCAGAATCTCACTTTCTTAGCTAAATTTCCTGACCCTGTTTTCTTTTTTTGTAGTGTAGGAGAGACTAAGCGATACTCCATCCCTCTCCCGTGCATGACCAAGCATTCCGAGCAACACTTAGTGCGACCTAGTACAAAGCATAGATGCAGCCATGAGAGAGAGTGTGAAATAGAGAGAGAGATAGAGAGAAAGGAGGAGAGAGAGAAAGGGAGAAAGAAAGAGAGAGGGATTGCAGTTATTCATGTGTTGTATGGCTGAGATATTTGAACATTTGGGTTAAGGTCAGGAATATTTTTGGATTAGCAGATTCAACACTCGTGGGATCATCTCGTAATAGTTTAATCCCAGAATTCCCTTATAATTATTTACTCGTACAGTTATAAGCCCAACGAATGATCAGAAATTTCAAAATGTCGATTGGTGCACTGAAATGTCAAAATGTCGATTGGTGCACTGAAATTTCAAGATGCTGATTGGTGCACTGAAATTTCAAAATGTTGATTGGTGCACTGAAATTTCAGAATGTCGATTGGTGCACTGAAATTTCAAAATGTCATTTGGTGCACTGAAATTTCAAAATGCCGATTGGTGCACTGAAATTTCAAAATGCCGATTGGTCCACTGAAATTTCAGAATGCCGATTGGTGCACTGTGCCTAATGAGTTTCTATCCAGCTATGATTTTCTGGGTCTAGGAAGCTCCCTAACACATCTTCCTAAGTGATTTATTTTGCTTGTTAAATCATACTCTCCTTTGGTGTGCTGTTTAAATCAGTCTGGTATTGCCATCCTCCACACAAAGTACAAGTACAAAAGGACATTAACCAACCCGAACCAAAAATAAATTGTTAAGGAAAAGGTGCCAGTGACCTTCATTGACTAATCATAACCAAAAATAAATTGCTAATGAAAAGGTGCTAGGGAGGTTCCTTAACCGTTAAGAAAATGAGCCAAGATGTTACGCATGCTCTTAAGTTGATGGGATTTAATATTGATGAGTGTAGGCCCAGGAGTGCAATGAGACAAAAACAGTAATAAAATTTGAAATAATTGGCCAGAAACTTTTTAAAAATCAGTAGAAATCACCCTGGTATTTCCAGATCATTAAAAGTCTGCTTAAAAATCAAAATAAACTATCACTTTAATGCCTCAGATCCCAAGGGTGTTAATATAGTGTTGTGTAGATGCTTGGGAAGAATTTCAGAAGAGCTGGTAATGTGAGAAAATTGTAGTGTTGGTTGGTTAGGCTGTAATTTTTTCCTTGGTGTGTAGGGACCTCAGAAAGGGACACCGTATTGTAATTTCAGAGATGGAAAAAGCTGTATGTGTTAGTTTATTAGGCTGTGATTTTTTTCCCACCCCTAGTTGTGTAGAATTTGAAAATGGATCATTTCAGAAGAGATACAGAAAAGGTTACAGGTGGAGATGTAAAAATGTGTTTGTATGATTGGGCATTGATTGTTTTCTTAGTCGTGTAGATGCCGGAAAAGACGTTGCTTTGAGAAGGGAGAAGTAAGACTGTAAGAGATTGGAAATATGTTAGTATGATTATACATTGATTGTTTTCTTAGCTGTTAGATGTCAGGAAAGATATTAAAAAAAAAATTGCTTGAGAAGGGATGGACGTAAATTGTATATGTCAGAAAAGATCAAAAGGAATTGTTTGAGGAGGGATGGACATACGATTATAAAAGATTTGAAAAATGTTGTTAGGTATTTATTGTTTGAGAAGAGATGGAAGTAAGGTAGAGATCTGAAATGTGTTAATGTCACTAAGTATTTATTTTATTCCTAGTTGGTTGTCTCATACCACAGAATTGTCAGATTCTCCAGAACACAGGTATTAGAAAAGTGTGATAAGTGTAAAAATATTTTGTTAATTCTGTAAGTACAGTATAATTTGCCTTCTCTTCCAGATTCATTCTTCCGAACTGAGGTAATGATTTCTTCCGTAATATTTGAGATTAAGAATGTAGTTTTTTATTGCGTAAGGTACATCCAGCAGGAGAGGCAAACCTACCCTGTGCCAAACTGAGTAGACAGATATTAACAGATAAAAACATGTAAACAGATAAAAACAGATGTAAACACATAAAAACAGATAATAATATGTAAACATGAAAATAGATGTAAACAGATAAAAACATGTAAACAAATGACATGTAAACAGTAACATGTAAACATTAAAACAGATACTGTATAAACAGATAAAAACAGGTAAAAACAGACATACAGCATACTTAAGCACAGATATTATGGTCAGATGTACATAGAGAGTTGTGTAATGAACCTGTAGATATTGTGTATTCATTTTATCTTATTATTTACTATTATTATTATTATTATCATTAATATTGTTATTGTTGTTATTTACTTATTTATTTTTTGCTTGTCAGGAAATTAAAACACCAGGTAGCAACTGAAGCAGCTAAATATTTGTCAAAGAAAATTCAAACAGTTATAAGCAGATATAGAGTAAAATATAGTAATATGCCCAGTGTTTATAAAAAAAAATAATAAGTTTGATCACTCAGACTGCATACTATAAATTCTGAGCTGTAATTATGTCTGCCAAAGTGTGAGGATCAAGTGCCAAAGTATATGTACTGATGCCAAAGATATGACAGGCTATACTCCTCTCACTCCTACCTGGCCTAAAACTGACACCTCAGTCTTCAGTTCAAGCAATAGCAGAAGATTACCACGATGTTATGATGCTAATCACATAAGTGCCATGGAAAAGGTGTAGAGCTGTAGCATTGTCTCTTTCTGCCGGTGAGCTGTGTGAAATAAGCTTAAAAAAAGACGAAAATCAGGGCCAAGTAGAGTGAAAAGAGTATAGGCCATCCCGCCTGTGTTATTATCTGCTTCCTCTTTTATGCTGTGTGCCAGCCGCTTGACAGACAATGCAATATATTATGAATGAAAAATGTACGAAGTGTGTATAATATTGTGCTAAATTGTAGAGAATGCTAGAGCTGGTAGGTAGAGCATATGTGGTAGTATTTAAGTTATATATGATAGTATTTTGTTCGTTTGACCTTAATGGGCACGTTGAGTAGCAAACAGCAAGAAACATTACGATATTGTGTTGGGTTATTGTGAGTGCTGGATTGTGCTAAGTTATAGAGAATGTTAGAGTTGTTAGGTAGGTTGTGTGTGGTAGTACTGTGTTAGTATTTCATTCATTCGACCCTAATGGATATGTAGTAAACAGCAAGACACATTATCCTATTGCGTTGGGTTAATAGTGAGTGTTGGAAGTGTTTTGTAGAGGGGTAGTGAGGGGTTGTTATTTAGCAAGGTCTCCAGTGAATAGTCATATCAGTATTTTTAACGGGAACTTGATTTTGAGATGTCTTTGGTTTTGGCATGAAGGAAGTATGGGATTTTGAGATGTCTTTTGTTTTGGTATGGAGGAAGTGTGGGATTTAGGGATTTTACTGGTTTTGGTATGAAGGAAGTATGAGATTTTGAGATTTTACTGGTTTTGGCATGATGGAAGTATGGGATTTTGAGATATTACTGGTTTTGGTATGAAGGAAGTGTGAACACATCTGTTAAATGGAACTAGAGTGAGCTGGTTAAAGGATGGAAGGAAATTTTTATATACCATACATTATTTGTAAGAATTGGAGTAAAGATTTTGCAATACTTGGATGGTATGGGTTGATGATGATGGTGGTGGTGGTGTGTTGGTGGTGATGATGATGATGATGATGATGGTGGTGGTCTTGTGTGAAGGAAGTGTGAAGAGTATGTGTGAACTGAGGTGCAAGTAATATACTTTTAGGAATCACAAGAATGGATTGTGTTGGAAAGGTAAGGCATTCATGAACAGAAGAAATGGTACAAAAAAGAAACTTGCTGATAAGTGATAAGAAAAAGGAAGGAGAGATAAGAGTGAAAAGAAAAAGGAAGGAGAGATTAGAGTGAGGAAGAAAGAAGAAGGACAGATTAGAGTGAGAAAGCAAAAGGGAAGGACAGATTAGAGTGAGAAAAGAAACAGGAAGAACATTTTAGAGTAAGAGCTGTGATATGCCAGCAAGGAAGGAAACTAAATGGTTGCTTAGTGAGAAAGACATGAGATTAAAAATATAAATACCTGTAATAAATGAAACTGACAATAAAGAAAGATAAGAGTAAAGACTGAGATAATAGTAAAGACTGATGTGCCAATAGGAAAAGAATCTCATAGACAAGTGATGCTTGAAGTTGGACGATTTACTGAACAGGTGAATGCTGAGTAGATAGAAACGTGAAAAATAATCCCAAAGATGTACAGGTAGTGTGTCATGAGTGAGGATGGAACCAGTGTCTGTTCGGAGAGAAACGGCAGTGTGACAGTAAGTGGCCGCAATAATAACAATAATATCGTAGTTTGCCCTCATCCTCGACCTCCTCCTGCTTTCACTAGCCTCATAGTCAAAGCCAACCCTAGAGTTGTAGTTAGACAGAGCGTGCTGAAAACCCTGCTGTGTTTATAGTCAGGATAGCACTACCATTTGGCTCTTTCTCCCCTTATTTCACTCATTGTAACACTGGGTAAGCAGTGTTTGTGTCAGTGAAAGTGGTGGAGGATTAGCCAACATGGTGAGTTGTCTAGCATCGTATACAGCAGGGTTTTTGCAGCACACGAGAGGCCGCACAGTCACCCCGGGAGACACCATCAGCCAACGTCCAGTATCTACTTATTACCATTAAGCTGTAGGTCAGAGTCAAGCTGTAGCGTCTGTACTTAAATAAGTGCGTACCTTACAGTTGGTTCTCATTTAAAGTTGCTTCTTTGTATATTTTATTGTTAAGTTGCTGGTGCAGGATGCCTTCATGCAGTAGCACTGATGTAACTGAACAACAGAGCTGCCCATTTATAGGAACGTCACTCAGCTCTGTCCAATCCCATGAAGGAGATTGTTGGACTGCAGTGCATTGGGCTGTGTTTAGGTGTGCCTGGGGCTGCAGCAACAAACACTTGAAGGTTTTTTAATTTATTACCATATGAAGTAGTGTGAAGTGAGAAGTAAGTTTTTGGTGCTTTTAACCCCTGAGCCATAAACCAGTTGCGTCTTGCTTACAGTTATTTTGCTCTGAGTAGCATTCTGCCAGCACACATACCGGTCTTTAAATGAGGATGGACTGCATGTACGCACACTATATACATATATATATATATACTGTATATTAACCTGTAACCGTATCGCTGCCAAACTCGTACATTATAAGGTTAAGGATTCATTTGGTTTGGTTTGATTTCTTATGAGGGATAGATTTAGTGTGGGGAAATGTGAGATGGTTTATGTTGGCTCATGTTTTTGTTTGCTTCTGATCTGGGTTGCATTCAGGACCTTGTTGAGGCAAAGAGTTACTTAGGCTCAAAATATTAACAGATTTGAATTTTAAAATCTTAGGAAATAAAATTCAGTTCATAATTACATGTACAGTAATAGGAATATTACAAAAGGTCTTGATATTAAGACTTGAATATCAGTACCATAATAAGAGGTAGACATTCACAAATTAATTTTGCTACAAATTTTGCAAGTTTTTGACATTAAGACAAGAACACTAAAGTCTTTCTAAGGAGATTGACAAAGTTCACAAATAATTTCTACTTTAAACTTCACACAAGTTTGATTCAGACTCTTGTTATGAAAAGACAAATAAAACAATCTCGCCAAGGCAGTTGATTTTAACTCGTCAATAATTTCCACTTTGAATTTCACGGGTGTATGATTTGTACCCTGTTCTTCCCTGGTTTTTATGAAGCACGAGGAGAGTGCCCAAAATCGAACTTTAACTCGATTACTTCTGGCACAAACTTAAATTCAATTAATTTTAGTATGAACTTAAACTTCCAGTACGAACTTTAACCTGATTAATTCCAGTACGAACTTAAATTCTGTTAATTCCATTGCGAACTTAAACCCGATTAATTCCAGTACGAACTTGAACCCAGTTAATTCTAGTACGAACTTAAACCCAGTTAATTCCAGTACCAGCTTAAACCCAATTAATTACAGTACGAATGTAAACCCAACTAATCCAGTACTAACTTAAACTCTCGGTTAATTCCAGTATGAACCCAACTAATCCAGTACTAACTTAAACTCTCAGTTAATTCCAGTATGAACTTAGACTATGAATTCTAGTACGAACTTAATTCCAATGTGAACTTAAACACGGTTAATTCTTGTACGAACTTTACAATACCTTAATATACGGTAATTTGTACAATATTACTCACATATTTTTAACTGAACAAAATACGAGTGAACCCGAGTTACTTTTATCCCGGGTGCCTCGATGTTACCAAAGACGTCCAGTAATCGAGTATTGTAGTTACCATAGATCCGGTATTTAGTATCTCTTGTATCCAAAGCTTTGAGGAAACATAGGTATCAGTATTAGGGGGGTTGGGGCTACAGTATTTGTAATTTATAAGGCTGGGATTCTTGTTTCCCGTGCCAGTGTTTATATTTATCTTTGTTTCCGGGATGTACAGCACTTTGGTACGTTGATTTGAACTTATATTTTTTTACCAGACTGTAGATATTTTTGATTATTGTGTATAGTCAACAAGTGAAGCATCGTTACCCACATTCTCAAACGGAACTGCGTGATGTTTCGTAATGTATTAGGAATATTCTGATATGGTGGGTCATTCTCAGTAGGTACTAATTTAAATCAGTGCTGCCTCATTTGAATTATCATTACAGTTGTCTTCACTATACCCTGTTCTCTCTAACTTGGCCTAAATTTACCATCTCTCCTTAACTTGCCCCAAATTTAACTCCTTTATTTTGGGAGGATTTTATTAAGCTGAATGAAAGTGTGTGGTGATAGTAAGATGCTTTTTTGTACTCAGCATCTTATGTTTCAGAATGTAGATGCGGTTCATTCGTGTCATATATTTCGGAATGTAGAGCTTCATGGTGTAATGGTGCTTCTTTGTTGACTATACCGTACTTGGTTTCTAGAGACTGGTGTTCGAGGAGGTAAATGTACGAGTGATGATGTGGGAGTGTGTGAGCGGCTGTAGGGTAAGATGTGTGGCTCTTATTTATTTACTGTATTTATTTATTTATTTTTTATGCGATGCCAGCCAGTCACCCCTTTGGAAGATATTCTGTAGATGTAAGGATGACTTTCTTGTGATTTAGACCACAAGGTTTTCAGGGGATGTAAGATTTTGGGTAAGATTTTGGGGTGTGAGGTTGAGAAAGGGAGGAGGAAGGAGAGGACTGGTGAAGGACAGAGAGGAGGAGGAGGAAGGACAGGGAGAAGGAAAAGACAGAGTTATAGAGTACAGTATGAGGGCTGAAGAAAAATGGGAAGAGAGAAGGAGAATTAAAAATAGGAAATGGAAGAGGAGTAAGGTAGAAAGAGGGGGAGGGAGGGAGAGGGAGAGGAAGGGGGGGATAGTGAGAAGTGGGGAGGAGGGGAGAAAAGGATAAGAACAGAGAAGCAGAGAAAGTGACAGAGGAGAAAGAAAGTGGGAGAGAGTGAGGAGGGAGAAAAAAAAGATAATGAGAGAAGCAGAGAGATTGGCAAAGGAAAAGGAAAGGGAGACAGGAGAAAGAGAGGAGGGGATAACAAATATAATCTCCAAAATGGTGACTGGTTTGCCTAAAGTCTCAAAATCATTGGCCAAAAATGCACCAGTTAAATTATCCATATGTGCAGTAGGAGTATGAAGGTTGTGAGGCGTATATGGTTGTACATAAGGCATATAGTTGATTTTTTATTTTTGTTACACTCCTGAAATCCAATGAGGTATTTTCAATTTTATTCCTGTGGCCCCCTCCCCCCCCTTTTTTTTTTTTTTCATATGGAGGGATTTTTTTAAATTGAGGGAGGGTTAGGGATAGTCTAATTAGCCTCTTCAGTATGAGGTCTTTCCCAATTTAAAATCCCCTGAAGGTGCCAAGAATAGCCTAAAAATACGGCATTGGATTCTTTGGGTTAATATTTTGCGTTTATTTTCCCTTCTGTTCCTGTGGTAAGCTTGTCAATGTCTGGCAGATTTTTTAGTTAGTCTCTGAGATGCTAGTCAAAAAATGTGTTCTAAACTGTGCTAGTCATGCTGTTTGTAGATTTATTTATTTTGTAGTGAATTTTTAAGTATGGTTAGTCCTCGCCTAAAGTAGTTTCAAATGAAGCTCTTATGTTGATTATTTTTTGATGAATTAATGTATTTTACTCACTTAAAAATACTTGTTATTAATTGTAAAGTTTTTCTGAAGTCAGAGGTGAATGTTTTTTATGTTTTAACTTCCCAGTCGTGAGTCAGAAAGTTGTGTTGCAGTTAGATTTTTGTGTGTGCAGTTAAATGAGTCATGCAAGTTTGCTTTAAAGAAGCTGGACTTGCATTAGCATTTTACCTGCACACATCCTGTACTTTAAGGGAGGACTGACAGTAGGCATATTACGATTATTTCTAACTTTAGGCATTGTTATGATTATTTCCAACTTTAGGCATTGTTACGCTAATTTCCAAGGCTTACCATCCTCAGACGTGTACATACAGGCTTAGTGGGGAGAGTTTGTACATATATATAGGTTAGGTTAGTGCGCCATACCTCAGTTATACTCAAAGCAGAATTGCTCTCAACCTGACGTACAACTCAGGATAATACCTTTTGTTACTTATCGTTCGCAACCTTCCTCTCATCGCTTTTTGTCTGTCCGTGTTTTGTCGAGAAGTATTGAACACTGATTCAGAGGGAAATGCAGTAACACTTAGGCTTCTGTGACATGCTCAGCTGAAAAAAACAAGGAAATGTACAGATGCTTAGGCTCCTACAACTCACTGTGCTGAAAATACAAGAGAAATTTTTTAATGCTCAGGCTCGTATAACTCGCTGTGCCAAAAAAACAAGGGAAATTTTTTAATGCTCAGGCTTGTATGTTGCATTGTGCCCAAAAAAATACAAAGGAAATTATTAATGCTCAGGCTTGTATGACGCACTGTGGAAAAAAAAAAAAAAAGTTATTAAAGCTCAGGCTTGTGTAATGCACTGTGCTGAAAAAAAAACCAGGGGGAAATTTTTTAATGCTCAGGCTTGTATGATGCACTGTGCCAAAAACAAGGGAAATTTGGCTTGTATGGTGCACTGTGCCCAAAAACAACAAGGGAAATTAGTGCTCAGGCTCGTATGACTCAGCTGAAAAAACAAGGGAAATTAATGCTCAGGCTCTTATGACTCACTGTGCTGAAAAATGAGGGAATTTTTTTAATGCTCATGCTCCTATACTCACCCTCAATTGAAAAAAAAAAAATAGTGTGACTTAAGCAGGAGTAGAAGACAGTATTAGGATTAGGTTAACAGTATCAGTATTAACACTATCAGGTTTGTGCGACTGAGGTAGACAACTATATGTGTGTTTTACGCTAACTTGGCCTAAAATTGTCCTCTCTCCATCTTGAATTATGAGTTGTAAGAGTAGGTTAGCACTAGAATATGGTGCTAGTTATAATTAAGTGCTATGGAAAGGATGTAGAGTGGTAGCATTGCCAAAAATTGCTATGGAAAGGATGTAGAGCGGTAGCATTGCCAAAAATTGCTATGGAAAGGATGTTGAGCGGTAGCATTGACTTTTTCTGCCACTAAGCTATCTAGAATGAGCTGCAAAAGGACGAGAATTTAGGCCAACTTAGAGTAAAAACAGTATATTGAGGGCCGAGTGATGGGAAACGGTTTATAATATCCATGTATCACAACAATTCATTGCATTTTTCGTGACATATCATACTAATGTAACTTTTTTTTTTCTGAGATTGGTGGAGGACTCTGAATTTTTGTCATATTTTATTTATATTTGGAAGTCAGGTGTAGAGAACGACTTAACCGTGTCAGCTGGAGGACTTATTATTATTATTATTATTATTATTCATCTTATTGCTGTATTCTGATCTCCGTACAGTTTTATTTTATTTTAGGAGATAGTCTTCAAATTGGAGGAGTTAGATAGAG
This sequence comes from Birgus latro, assembly GCA_018397915.1. NCBI lineage: Eukaryota > Metazoa > Arthropoda > Malacostraca > Decapoda > Coenobitidae > Birgus > Birgus latro. Next base: position 1,848 of record JAGKTI010029005.1, on the reverse strand, counting down.
CTTTCATTAACCCCTTCATTACAAAAGGTCATTTCTAAGAGTGAAATTGTTTAGTGGCAACCAGAAGTAATGTCCCCAAGCTGAGGCAGTTTAGTCTGTCCTCTGAAAAAGAAGGAAAAACACTCTTGTAGTACAGACTCTCAAATCTGATAATCCAATTTCCAAAAACCTTCGCTTTCCTAAATACAGTATTTTTTTAATGCTATAGGGGTGAGAGGTGTCCATATCACTTATATCCTCCCACAGTCAGTGGATATTTATTTTTTATTTGTTTATTTTTTGTATATATATAAGAACAGATAATTAATTACAAACACAAGTTGCAGTACTGTACAGTGTATCATTGTATTTGCTGTTAATGGTACTGTAGATTACTTGTTGCACTTTTCTCATTGTTTTTGTGACTGTACCTTCTAAAATTGTTCCATGATCCACAGAGCCTATGGACCCAGGCACTTTAGATCTGAGAGTTTGTACTGTACCTTTTTTTCCATTGCTGAATAAAGAATGTTGGATATCTGTACAGTGCGTGTCATCAAGTGACTTCAGTAAGTTCGGAGTTTAGGAGCTGGAGCTGAATTTTTGTGTGGCAGCTGCTGTGCCTGAAGTTTGAAAGAAGCGTGTGTGCTTTTTTTTCCCTCATTATGGTTATTACAAAAATATCATGTAATTAAAAATGTAAAATAATTATTGTGGAAGGTAATGCATCACTTGTTATGCAGCAAAGATTATAGATTTACACAGGAAATCTTAATTACATTGTCTTGCACCTTACCCCTGCTCAGTCCACGGATGTAGTTTTTGTAGTACTGTAGTTAAATTTGTACTATCTCCAGACAGTTTTATTCAGCTTAAAAAGGACCTGCAATGATGAAGGGGTTGACTAAGGCTCTATCTGATTTTTTCACTGCAAAATCTCTCTTCACTTAGAAAGGCTTTGTAACAGTAAAAGGATGAATGAAGGCTAAATTTGACTGCCATTACACAATGTCTCTCCACTTTGAAAGGCTTAAACCAACTCCTTCACTGCAAAATGCCTCTCTGCTTAGCCTCTGTATCAGTGAAGGGGCTAATGAATACAATATCTAACTCAGCACTTCAAAATCTCCCTCCAAAGCTGAATAGAATAGTCTGGAAAACAAAATGTACATCACAGGGATAGAAGGGTTGAGAGATGCATCAGTCTAGTCTTTATGTATTGTTCTTCCTCCTCATTCTTCCAGCTTCACCAAAGAACAGGAATTCCCGCCAAAAAAGCAGAGTACAGGTGTAATTTTATATGATAGGCTAATGAACGTGTATTGCTCTAAGCAGCTCAACAATTTCCATTAAATATAAAGTAAGTTGTCAATTATTGTAAGCAAAGCAGAGTGGTCGGTTGACAACTTTTCTTCTTCTTTCTCTTCGTACTTGTTAAACTCTTCCAATAAAAGGTTAAAGAAGGATATTCAGGGTTTTTTGGTATTAGTAAGTGTCCTGCATGGAAACTGTGTGTACCAGCAGCATAATTTTTTGTGTGTGGCAGGAAGATATTGTTTTATGGAAAGTAAACGTAGCCAAGAGAGAAGCTATGGTTATTGTTACTGTTTTTGTTATTCCAGGCTCATACTGTATATGGCCATAGACCCAGTGGACTGCAGGAAGCCAGCCACTTCAGCCAGGCAATCCCAGAGCTTATGTAGAAGGATGGCCTGTGTCGTGATAGTGAGGTACGTGAGATGTGAGGGGATGCATTACAGTGAGGGCAAAGAGGATTATAGTTGAATTTTATGTTTATGATGAAGCTGGGATTGGTGGTGGAGAGGAATGCCTTCGTGTGGTGGCATCTGTGTACCCAGATGGTGGAGA
>JAGKTI010029004.1:0-12777 GCA_018397915.1 Birgus latro | reverse complement strand
TGATTACATTTAAGTTTAGTTCTTAATATAGAGTGAAATAAATACTGGATACTGTTTAGAATTTACGTTACAGTATGAACTCAACCACCTCCACCACCTGTCTCCAAAACAAAACAAACTGCCAAAGAATCTACTGCTTCTAACGAAAGGTGTTACACTGCAGTCTATTATAGTGATTACATTTAAATTTAGTTCTTACTATAGAGTGAAATAAATACTGGGTACTTTTTAGAATTTACGTTCAAGTGTGAGTTAAACCACCTCCACCACCTCCGTCTCCAAAACAAAACAAACTGCCGATGATCTTCTGCCTCTGACGAAAGGCAAATTATGTGCACTGAATTCTTTCTTTTTTGTCTTTCTTTATTAGTTTATACACTGTATATGCTCCTTTACTTTAGTGTTAAGAAGACAAGTAATAAGTATTGTTATTGCAATTTGGGGGGGTGAAAATCCATCTCCAACACACGTTACCGACAGTCGGTACTGCCTCTGTGAATGATTTTCCACCAATTAACCAATTCAGTACTGTGACATCTATTTCTGCTTTATTTACACTTCCTCCAGCCCATTTTATGGCATTCAGGACTGGACTCACATACTGAAGAGGATAACGAAGGCTGTACCAACACCGTGCACTTCCACAGATCCTACAGAACAAAATGAAAATACACCCAGCACTGAAGGGGTTAAATGTATATTAAATGCACTATATTGTTTTTTGTCATAACTAATTTATTTAAATATGCTTCTTTAATTTAATGTTGAAAGGACAAGTAATAGGTATTATCTTAGCAATTTTGGGGAGTGATAATTCGGTAATTTAGCAATTTTGGGGGGTGATAATTCGGTAATTTAGCAATTTTGGGGGGTGATAATTCGGTAATTTAGCAATTTTGGGGGGTGAAAATTTGGTAAGCCGGAAAATTCGGTAATTCGAACCAGGGTAGAGCCCCACATAGTTCGGCTTATCAAGGGTTTACTGTACCAGCATATCGGTTACCTCACAGCTTGAGAAAACAGACAGATCAGATGGTACAGCAAATGTTAGTTCAGGACATTATCGAACCCTCCGTCAGTCCATGGAATAGTCCTCTTTTCTTAGTCCCAAAGAAGGATGGCAACTTTAGACCAGTAGTGGACTACCGTAAGGTAAACTCTGTAACCGTTCCCGACCGTTTCCCGTTACCTGTCCTCACAGATTTGCTAGAATCACTAGGTAAAAATAACGTAGTCTTCTCATCCCTAGACCTCCTCAGTGGTTACTGGCAGGTTGAAATGGAAGAATCCTCTCACCCAATTACAGCCTTCAGCACCCCTTCCGGACATTTTCAGTTTAAGAGACTTCCTTTTGGTTTGAGAAATGCTCCTTCAGTATTCATGTGACTTATCCATTCGGTCTTTAGTGACATGATGGGCCACTCTCTTTTTTGCTTACCTAGATGACATCATTGTTGTAAGTAAATCAGTCCCTGACCATTTTGCCAAACTACAACAAGTATTGGAACACCTACAGCTAGCAGGCCTGAAAATCAACCTCAGTAAATGTGACTTCCTGAGAAAGAAAATCAACTTTCTAGGCCATGTTGTTGACGCACAAGGCATTCATACTAATGATGACAAAACTAAGGCGATCATCAATTTCCCAGAACCTAACACAACCGATGCTGTCAGAAGTTTCCTAGGCCTAAGTGGTTACTATCGCAGATTCATTAAAGACTATGCAAAGAACGCCCCTCCCCTAACCCACTTACTACGGAAGAATGTATCCTTTGTGTGGACTAACGATCAGTCCCAGGCTTTTCAAGCGCTAAAGACAGCTCTTGTCAATGCCCCAATTTTAGCATTTCCTGATTATTCCAAACCCTTTCTTCTATGTACAGATGCCTCAGGCGCAGGACTTGGTGCAGTTCTAATGCAACTAGATCAAACATCCAGGAAGCGTGTAATAGCGTATGCTAGTTGCACACTTACCACCGCTGAACGTAATTACAGTGTCACCGATTTAGAAGCTTTGGCAGTTGTCTGGTCCTTGAAACATTTCAGAGACATAGTATATGGTTATCCAGTGCATATCCAGACAGACTACCTTCCTCTATGTGATTTGTTTAAGGGACGCAACCTCACTGGTAGAATAGCTAGATGGTCCATCAGCATCCAGGACTTCGATCCCACTTTTCAGTATGTCCCAGGAAAATTGAATGTAGTCGCGGATGCCCTCTCACGTCATGTAGCCGCACCTATCACATCCCTGCAGCCCAAGGTCACTGACAGCATAACCTTAACATCGGAGGATGTTCAAAAATTTCAGCGCAAAGATTCCATGTGGTCACAAGTAGTTTATATCCTTGAATCAGGAGATGCCTCGACCTTATCTGCTCTCCCAGTACCACTAGATGAGTTCATACTAAAAGATGGTCTCTTGTACAGAAAAACATTCCTTACAGGAAAGGATTTGCCCAACAGAGAAGTACACCAACTCGTTGTCCCTACTGACCTGATATCTGCGGTACTTCACATCGTTCAAGATACACCTCACGCATTCCATTGCTGCCACCAAAAATGTAACGCCCCTCTCTTGATGGTTGAAGGAAAGTCCTGGAGTAAGTATTTACGTCCTTTAATTGTGGAGCACAGAAATATAGGTGTAGCCTCCAAGATTGTCAGCCCTCGACTAGCTTGACAAATGGTATTGGTCGTGGTGAGCCTGGGAACACTGCTTACGCTGCAGTTCTGGATACAGTGGGGGGGGGGGAGATACAGTGAGGGAGGCATAATACATACACATAGACATATAAGGGGAATGGTACAATACTCCCCCGGGTGGTTGTTTAATCCAGACCAGATGTGGAGGCACTAAAGGGTGGACAAATGTCACCACAGGCAGATGCAAAGCTGGTGGGTGGCAGATGGTGCAGAGGGCAGTGATGTGGCAGATGCAGAGAGTGAACGGCAGACGCTGGAGAGGGCCATCGGCAGATGAACAGGTGTCGGAATATTTAATAAATCTATATTGAATACAATGCAAATGTATTTGCAGATTCGATTGTACAAGTAAGTCAAATAGTTATCTGAGTATGCATATTATGTATTATTTATGGTGTAATTGCTGTAATTGCACTGTTTTGTGTAAGTGTAATTGCATGTCTAAAAGTACAGTGCTCTGTGTGTATGTGTAGATGGCCACATGGCTATACATATGTGACCGTACCTGTAATGGTGTCTGTGTTTGTACAGGCCGATGTATCAGTGTGTGTCTAAGGGTGCTCTGAGATACTTATTATATGTAAGAACAGGTCACTATATTACCTTAATATTTTGTGTGCAGTTAAGTAATTTCATATAAGTGTTGTTTGGTTATGTGTTGTGCATGGCTGTGAGGGTTTAGATATGTGTAATACGGGCGATGTTTGGTTATGGGTGATGTTTTGTTATGGGTGGTGTCTGGTCATGGGTGGTGTATAGTTATGAAGGTGTTTGGTTATGGGAGGTGGCTGGTTATGGAAGGTGTTTGGTTGGGGAGGTGTTTGGTTGGGGTGGTATTTGGTTATGGGTGGTGTTTTGGTTATGGGTGGTGTTTTGGTTATGGGTGGTGTTTTGGTTATGGGTGGTTTTTGGCTGTGGGTGGTTTTTGGCTGTGGGTGTTTGTTCTGAGCGGTGTTTGTTGGTGTGTTATGTAATTAATGTATATTTCTGTATGTGATTGTATATGTGAATGTGTGTGTATGTGTGTATGTATGTATGTATATGTATATATGTGTGTGTATATGTATATGAATGTGTGTATGTATATGTATGTGTATATATATGTGTGCGTATGTTTATATATGTATATATGTGCGTATTTGTTTATATATGTATATGTATATGTATGTGTATGTGTATCTCAGTTATGTATATAAATATTTTTTTTATACAGAAATGCCTGAATGTATAGATAGTTATTATATTGTAACAGACTGACCAGTTCTAAGGCTATATTTTAAATAAATTACTTACAAGGGGCCTGTCAAAAATGATCACATTTAACGGGTCCAGCCACGTAAATTTACTGTGTATATATAAATTTGCATGTATTACTTGGGCAATAAACCAGTTTGAATTTGAATTTGAATTTGAATTTGAAGACAGGGGCTGAGGGCGGCGACATCGATTGTCGCGGCCTGTGTGGGGGTGTGGTCGATGTAGAGAACGGCACTGGTGAGGGGAATTGGACACCTGTAGGCAGAGCCGGTATCACGCCACGAGAGTGAGGGCAAGAAGGCGAGGCCGTTGGAGGCGGTGCATCTAGCAGTCGTTGGTGGCACTAAAACACTGTAGAGGCGATGAGAAACGATGAGCCGATCACCGCTGCTACCAAAAATGTAACACCCCTCTCTTGATGGTTGAAGGAAAGTCCTGGAGTAGGTATTTACACCCTTTAATTGTGGAGCACAGAAATATAGGTGTAGCCTCCGAGATTGTCAGCCCTTGACTAGCTCGACATATGGTATTGGTCGTGGTGAGCCGGGGAACGCTGCTTACGCTGCAGTTCTGGATACAATGGAGGGGGGATACAGTGAGGGAGGCATAATACATACACATATACATATAAAGCGAATGGTACAATACTCCCCCGGGTGGTTGTTTAATCCAGACCAGATGTGGAGGCACTAAAGGGTGGACAAATGTCGCCACAGGCAGATGCAAAGCCGGTGGGTTGCAGATGGTGCAGAGGGCAGTGACGTGGCAGATGCAGAGAGTGAACGTCAGACGGTGGACAGGGCCACTGGCAGATGAACAGGTGTTGGAACAGGGGCCTGAACAGGTGTCGGAACAGGGAAGACAGGGGCTGAGGGCGGCGACGTCAATTGTCGCGGCCTGTGTGGGGGTGTGGTCGATGTAGAGAACGGCACTGGTGAGGGGAATTGGACACCTGTAGGCAGAGCCGGTATCACGCCACGAGAGTGAGGGCAAGAGGGTGAGGCCGTTAGAGGCGGTGCATCTAGCAGTCGTTGGTGGCACTAAAACACTGTAGAGGCGATGAGAAACGATAGGCCGATCACCGCTGCTACCAAAAATGTAACACCCCTCTCTTGATGGTTGAAGGAAAGTCCTGGAGTAGGTATTTACACCCTTTAATTGTGGAGCATAGAAATATAAGTGTAGCCTCCGAGATTGTCAGCCCTCGACTAGCTCGACATATGGTATTGGTAGTGGTGAGCCTGGGAACGCTGCTTACGCTGCAGTTCTGGATACAGTGGGGGGGGGGCATACAGTTGGGGGGGGTATACAGTGAGGGAGGCATAATACATACACATATACATATAAGGGGAATGGTACATTGATGACATTAGCAGCTCTGACTATTGTTGGGCATTGGTAGTGCTGGCAGATGATACAAGTCACCACCTGAAAGCCTGGGGGAATTAAAAATAACACAGAGTCACTCAAGTGACGCCCCGTGGTATGATCCATTACACCCGACTGTCACGAAAGTGACGACCCGCGGTTAAGGGGTTAAAGACGCTGAATCAAACTTGCCTCTCACGCTCGCTAGACCAGATGTGTTTCAGTCTGGGACGAGCCGCTTTGAGGGGCACACTGTAAATTTAGAGGCAGTAATAAAGTCCTTAAATAGCTACTCCAAGACTTTACTTCTACTACCAAAGTGACTGTGACTTACATTTGGTGGCAGCGGTGGGATATACAGTGGGGTGGGGTGGGTATAATGTGGGGACATTCAGTAGGGGTATAGATATACAGTGGGGGATACAGGAGCTTCAGGGCCCAGTATCCGGACAAGACCACTTTCCGGGCATGCCTTTGGCTCTATTACATCGGATGGTAGGGAGATTACCATACAGTATATATATAAATATATATATACAATACGTCCTCGTTTTTCGCTGTTTTGATGTTCCGCCAAAACGTCACGAAATGTGAAACGTCGAAGTGTGAAGTTAAGAATCAATGGGAAAAATAAATGGGCATTCCAGTGGGGCTGGTACCTACCCTATCACAAAGTACTATAACACCAAACAGGCCCCACCCAAAATTAAATGAGTGTTTAGTAGTTACTTATACAGCCTAACAAAATAAACATGTACCTGAAAAGACATTAAATGTGTAACAAAGGCCATTGAAAGGCCAAACCCTCAAATGCAGCCCACACAGTTTGTTTTGATCACGTGATTCACTGTACTGTATTTCCACAGGACTGAATTTGTAAGTTCAATATTTACATTACTGTTCTGGTAAGTTTATGTGCAAGTTAAAATACTATTAAATAATGTTAAAGCAAGAAATAAAGTCTCATAACCAGTTTACCTTATAGCCATTGGAATGTTGACTGGTTTAGTTGTTATTTAAGATTTGCAGTAGTGCTTTTCCACAGGACTGAATCAATATTTACATTAATGTTCTGGTGAGTTTATGTGCAAGTTAAGATACTATTAAATAACATTAAAGCAAGAAATAAAGTCTCATAACCAGTTTACCTGACAGCCATTGGAATGTTGACTGGTTTAGTTGTACTTTTAAGAGTTGCGGTAGTGCTCTTCCATAGGACTGAACTTCTAAGTTCAATACTTACATTACTGTTCTGGTAAGTTTATGTGCAAGTTAAAATACTATTAAATAACGTTATAAGCAGTTTATCTGATAGCCGTTGGAATATTGACTTGTTTAGTAGCCACAGAACTACCAAAACAGTGAGGATGGCAGATGCTGCAAGGTCACGTACTAATTGAAGACGTTTATTTGATAAAGTTTGTATGCTCAAGTGTCAACAAAACTCACATTTAACACATTAATAATCATTCTTAAATATATTCACTTGTATTATGGAGCTGAAGTGGTCGCCATCTTCTTTGTTTACAAACAGGGGAGCATATGCGTTGTCTGCTGAGTGTTGCCTGCCTGCTGGGAGCGTCGAGGTTAGGGGAAAAATGACGAAGTTTATGACATGTCGAAAACTTTTTTCTTTCACGAAAAATGAAGCGTCAAAGTAAAATGCGTCGAAATATGAGGACTTACTGTATATGTATATGTATATGTATATATATATATATATATATATTCTACTGTATATATATACAGTAGGCGCGTAACGTATTGACTTTTTTTGCCGACGTCATTCTTTTTCACGTTAAGTGAAGTAGGGTCAATAATACCCTCCCTTGTGATGCGAAATAAGCTGATGCTTTTTCAACGGGAGCTGGCAACCCTGCTTGATAGGTTTGGCACCACAGGAGCAGGCTCAGTAATGTTTGGCCAGCCACAGGAGGAGGATTGTCTCTGTGTGTGATGCACCACTAGGGCATGTTTTGACTCAAATAACACAGTTATTTGGTTACCTACCACATTCTCATCATGCCTAAAGTAACCACAAGCAAGGACAAATGTGTGGAAGTGATTACTTTATACAAAGCTGGCCACAAACTCCCATTTATTGCAAATCAGATGGTGTTAGACTGAGGACAGTGCAGGGACTGGTGAAGTGGTTCAAGGACAGTGGGGAGGCCTTTCCTCCCACTCCACTTCCCAAGCCTGGGAGACCTCGTAAGACAACCTTCAGGACCCGTCAGCTGATCTCAAGGCAAGTTAGCAAGGATCCAAGGCTAACAGCATGGGATTTAAAAGAAAAGAACCCACAGTTGCTGGCAGATGTGTCTGTCAGAAGTGTGCAGCAGCTGTTGCATGACGATCTGGGCTACAGGAGTTTTTGTACTCGTAAAAAACCACTGCTAACTGCACTTCAGAAGAAAAAGAGAGTAAATTTTTGTAAGAAATATCTTGCCTGGAGTGAGAAGCAATGGAAAACTGTGCTTTGGAGTGATGAGTCAACATTTACTGTCACTGGTACCCCTTCATCACGAGTGTACCGCAAACCAGGCAGTGACCCCCTGGATCCAAAGTACACTTCCAAGTTTGTTAAATACCCAGCCTCACTCATGGCTTGGGGCTGCTTTACATATTATGGTGTTGGTAGGTTGGTAATTCTACCTGCAAATGAAAAAGTGAACCAGAACAATTATTTGGAGCTCTTATGAGATGTTTTAAGTGACTCTTTTGATAAAACCAAGGCAAGAGTATTTATGCAAGATTCTGTCCCTGCACATGTTGCAAAGTCAGTGAAACAGTGGCTAACAGACTTTGAGGTTCCCTTTATTCGAGATTGGCCTGGAAACAGCCCAGATATCAATCCCATTGAGAATTTATGGGCGCACATGAAGCGGCAGCTGCATAGTATGGACACATCATCTTTGCCTAAACTTGAGGCTGCAGCTATGGAGCAGTTTTAGTCCGTCTTTTCTGCAAAACTTCACCATCAGGCTCCCCAGATGCCTTAAGAAGATAATAAAGGTGAAGGGGAATGCCTGTAAATACTAAATTCAATGGTGAGTGTTAATTTATTTGTTTCTCCTTGCTAACCACAAGAATGTTTTCTTTTTTTAAGATGGCGTCAACACTTTCCGCGCCTACTTTATAGTAAACCCTTCACAAGTCGAACTTTTAGAAGACAGAATATTCGGTTAGACGAACTCAGGCCAAGACCATGTATGCAGGTAGGCCGAAATAAGGAGGTAGGGGGAGAAATGGCGCCAGGCAGAAGTGGTGCCAGTCTGTTGCTTTCCTTTGGAGACGTGGTGGCGCCATTCTTACTGTCATCCAGTGCTGAGAAGTGCTCTCCTTTTTTGCCTTCTGCCTTGCCATGGAAGGTTCAAAACATAAAAGAAGTGATACTGGCATCTCTAGTCGTAAGGGAATGAAGCTAAAAAAAAAAAAAAAGTGTGCGTGTGTGACTTAGTGTTAAGTGATCATGATTAAAGTTCAGTACAATTATTACTGCAAGTGTTACATTGCAATCTATTATAGTGATTACATTTAAGTTTAGTTCTTAATGTAGAGTGAAATAAATACTGGGTACTGTTTAGAATTTACGTTAAAGTGTGAACTCAGCCACCTCCACCATCTCTGTCTCCAAAACAGACTGCTGACGGATTTGTACTGCCTCTAACGAAAGGTAAATTAGGTGCACTGAACTGTTCCTTTTTTGTCTTTCTTCATTCATTTATACACTGTATATGCTCCTGTACTTTACTGTTGAAAAGACAAATAATAAGTATTGCTTTTGCAATTCGGGGGATGAAAATCCATCTCCAACACACGCTGCCGACGGGTCTGTACTGCCTATCTGCCTCTGTGAATGATTTTCTACCAATTAACCGCTTCAGTACCGTGATGTCTATTTCTACTTAATTTACGCTTCCACCAGCCGATTTTATGGCACTCAGGACTGGACACACGTACTGAAGGGGTTAACGAAGGCTGTAACAACCCCGTGCACTTCCACAGATCCTCCCTACACTGAATAAAATCGTCTGGTGGCAGCAAGAACAAAATGAAAATACACCCGGCACTGAAGGGGTTAAAGGTATATTAAGTGCACTAAATTGTTTTTTGTCATAACTTATTTATAGGCTATATGCTCCTTCAATTTAGTGTTGAAAGGACAAGTAATAGGTATTGCCTTGGCAGTTTTGAGGGGTGAAAATTCGGTAAGACGGAAAATTCGGTAATTTGAACCAGGGTAGAGCCCCATATAGTTCGAATTGTGAAGGGTTTACTGTATATATATATATGCAATTAAATCGCTTAATAACACGTGATTCACAGATATGCTGATATCCAAAAGGAATCGTGCTAAGTCTGTTCTTCGCTCTGCTATAAATAATTTCATCCGTGCTAAATGTTCTCAACTCTCCAACTCGAATTCTTCACACTCCTTCTGGCACCTCGCCAAAAACCTTTCTAACAACTTTACCTCATCATCCTTCCCTCCTCTTTTCTACTCTGATGGCTCTGTAGCTATTCCTTCTACTGATAAAGCAGATCTCTTCGCTCAGACTTTCTCCTCCAATTCCACCTTAGACAATTCCGGTGCTGTTCCTCCATCACTTCCCCCCCTCTGACTTCCTCATGACTGACATTAACATTTCTTCTGCTGATGTATTTTCTGCCATCACTGGCCTCAGTACTAACAAGGCATATGGGCCAGATGGAGTCCCTCCTGTTGTCCTCAAAAACTGTGCCTCTGTGCTTACACCCTGCCTAGGTAAACTCTTTTGCCTTTGTCTATCAACTTGTACCTTTCCTTCTTGCTGGAAGTTTGCTCTCATGCAGCCAGTCCCAAAGAAATGTGACCATTCCCAACCCTCTAACTATCGACCAATTGCTTTAACATCCTGTGTCTCAAAAGTTTTCGAGTCAATTCTTAACAGAAAAATCTTAAAGCATCTTTCCTGTCACAACCTTCTTTCTGATCGTCAGTATGGGTTCCGTCAGGGACACTCCACTGCCGATCTTCTCACCTACCTTTCAGACTCCTGGTCATCCTCCTTTCGGGACTTTGGCGAAAGCTTTGCCACTGCACTTGACATCTCAAAGGCTTTTGATCGAGTCTGGCATAAATCTTAATTTCCAAACTGCCCTCCTATGGTTTCTATCCTGCTATCTGTGCCTTCAATTCTAGCTTCCATTCTGGTCGTTCTATAGCCGCTGTTGTAGACGGCCATCGTTCTTCTGCAAGACCTATCAACAGTGGAGTTCCTCAGGGCTCTGTCTTATCACCAACTCTCTTCCTTTTATTCATCAATGACCTTTTAAACTGTACATCTAACCCTATCCACTCATATGCTGATCATTCCACCCTTCACCTTTCCATTCGGTTTCCGCAACGTCCATCTCAGCAGTTACTTCAATAAACAAGGGATAAGGCTATGGCACACCTAATGTCTGACTTGGCTCGTATCTCTGATTGGGGTAAAAATAATCTTGTTATTTATAATGCATCAAAGACTCAGTTCTTACATTTATCAACCCGACAAAATCTTCCACAGGAGTACCCAATAATGTTTAATAATGTCCGGCTTAGTCCTGCATCATCCTTGAACATGTTTGGGGTTTCATTCTCTCGGGATTTATCTTGGAAAGAACATATTACATCTCTTGTGAAATCTGCTTCCAAGAGATTAGGTGTGCTAAGCCGACTCTGAACTTTCTTTACCCCTGCACAGTTATTGACCTTGTACAAGGGTTTTATTCGCCCCTGTATGGAGTACAACTCTCATGTGTGGGAAGGCTCCCCACATGCAGCTCTTCTCATAAGTGTGGAGTCAAAGGCTTTTCGTCTCATTAACTCTCCTCCTCTTACTGATTCCCTTCAACCTCTGTCTCTTCGTTGCACTGTCGCATCTTTATCTCTCTTCTATCGCTACTTCAACAGTCACTGTTCCTCTGAACTGTCTGCTTGCATCCCTCCACCTCTACGACGGGCACTTAGTACCCGTCCAGCAACAAACTCTCATTCCTTTTGTGTCCAACTCTCTAATGCAAGAGTAAACCGTTACTCCCAGTCCTTCATTTATGCAACTGGTCAACTCTGGAACTGTCTTCCTATGTCTGTATTCTCTACTTCCTATGATCTCCAGTCTTTCAAACGCAGTGTGTCCAGGCATCTCGAAATGAATGGATCTTGAATTTGGCTCTCTTTTGTATTGTTTTTTGTTTTTCCTTGGAAAGAACAGTATGTGGGCCCATGGCCTTTGGTTCCTTCCTCCTTGCATAAACACACACACACACACACACACACACACACACACACACACACACACACACATACACACAGGTTATGTGAAGAACAAAACCTACCATGCCCCTTTGGTAAAAGTGGTCATCTGGTTATTGAGATGGAAGTGGTGGGTGTTAGGGAAGGAGAATGAGATTGAAAACATAGAGAAAACAGATCCAATTATGAGAAGGCAGACTTTGCTTCCCTGAAGAACATTTTCCAAAATGTAGATGGGAGAAAAATGAATGCGATCACAAATGCTGATGAGACATATGAGTTTCTGATAGAAGTATATAAACCAGGAGTTAGTAATACGTCCCAAAATTTTCCACAGTAGTAGAAAGGAAGAAAGAATGGTTTAACAAAAGGAGTAGAATGACATGTGAGTGAAAGGGCTTGGGAGGAGTATAAACTGGTAAAGAAATGAATATGTAAGGGTGCAGAGAGAGGAAGAAAGGAAATATGAAAAAGTCATTGTAATTAAATGTTAGAAAAAGCCTAAACTATTTTATAGGTTTGTAACTGGTAAAATGAAAGTTAAGAAAAGTATAATATGATTGAGGGATGGAGAGCAAACTTATGAAAGAGAAGAACGATTGTGCGAAATAATGAACAAGCTGCAGTCAGTCTGTGTTGGAAGAGGAATTTAGGGAACCTGAAATGGAACCCAGGATGATGGAAATGGCAGAAACTGCAGTTGACATGAATGAGGTGCTACAACTGATGAATGTGACTGACTTGGATGTGAGGAAAGCAATGGGACTGGATGGTGTGTATGCATGGATCCTGAAAGAATGTGCAGACCAATTTGTGTGCCCAGTATAATTATGTGATCAGCAAGAGCTCTCTGGAAAATGAACAGTTACCTAAAGACTGGAAAAGAGCAGTTTTTTACCGCTGGAAGAGATAGGGATGATCCACTCAGTTATAGACCTGTATCACTTACTTGTATGCAAAATTTGTGAGAAAATTATTAGAAAAAGATGGATAAAGTGGTTAGAAGAAAATGAAGTGATAACACCAAGATAATTTGGTTTTAGGGAAGAAAGATCTTGCATTACCAACCAATTAAGTTTCTATAGTAGGGTAACAGATGTCATACAACAGAAAGAGGGATGGGCAGATTGTGTCTATCTTGATCTCAAGAAGGCATTTGACAGGGT
>JAGKTI010029003.1:0-12777 GCA_018397915.1 Birgus latro | reverse complement strand
GTTATGAAATATTCATCCATTTGAATATTGTGCTTCATCTGAATATTATGTTTCATTTGAACATCGTGCATCATTTGAATATTGTGCCTCATTTGAATACCGTCTTGTGTTATGCATATGATTTTTGGATTGGTGCATATTTAGTCCTAAAAGATTATTCTTTGGTGGTAATGTTTTAGTATTTCTTCCCGAGTGAGTCCGTCAGAGACCACGGGATTGCTATATCCATGAGTGTTAGAATCGTTTTTGAGTGTTAATTCAGTTTGAAAAGAGTCATATTCCTGGAGAGTATAAATCCTGATTATACTTTGTCTCATGTGTATCAGTCTCATTTTGAATATTAATTCAGTTTGTAAAGATTCATATTTATGGGTAACTGTATCATTTGAATATTGATTTAGTGGTGAAGATTCATATTCTTAGAGTATAGATCCTGGTTATATTTTGTTTTGTCATTCACAGTTCGAGAAGTAGGTTATCTTTCTGTTCTTAATACTCAGTAAATTTTAGGTTGTCACAAAAAACAAAAAAAAATCATGCGTTACACTGGTGGTTAAAGCGGTGGGAGAAGGTATTGTTGTGGGATGAGATATTGTGTGATAGATATTGTTACAGTTAATGAATGAATCGAAATAGAATCCCTCAATAACAGTACACTGGAGGCCCACTCAATCTGGTGATATTTCTAGAATTAATGATCCTTTAAGCTCCTGGAGGACAATCAAAATTATTCTTCACTGATAATAGGGTGAATATCGACCGTTATGTTCTTACAGTAATGGACCATTACAGTCGATTCGTTAGGTTCTTCCCCCTCAAAACAATACAGTCCACACACATCACAGACAAACTTGGGCAATATGTGGCAGACTATTGCACATCTCACAGTATTGTCCTGGACAACGGGGGCGAGTTCACCAACAGAGACTTTCAGCGGCTCTGCCAGCGACACCAAATCACCCTCTACTACACGACCCCCTCCACAAGGGAATGGAATCACTGAGCGAATGCATAGGACCCTGAAGTCGGTCCTTTCTGCTTTATGTCAGGGTTACCCTCTACGCTGACCCCAATTGCTCCAGCCATGTCAGATTGCCATGAATCAGGCGGTTCATACAACTACGGGACAACAACCCTACTTTGCCTTCTTCTCTCGCCATCCACCTATGCTGGTCGGTGCACCCTTACCCCTCGTCGACGGTGAAGAAGAGATGGCTGTCGCCCATGCTTTCATTCGGGAAATGCACCAGATGACGCGTCGGTATAGAGACGTGGCTAAACGAAGGCAGAAGAATCAAGTAGTTGGAGTTGGAACCCTTGTGTGGATTAAGCAGGAAACCGTGGCACCTGGTACATGTCGAAAACATAGTGTGAAGTCGGATGTTCCGTATCGTGTAGTGGAAGTGTGGATGGACAGAAGTGTGTACGTGGTAGAAAACGTGTTCACAGGGAAAAAGATACAAAGAGCCACAGGACAAGTGAAGCCCTATTATGGAGAAGAGTGGCTCATAGAACCCCTGGAAGAAGCCTTTGAACCTGCTCCGATGAATGAATAATTACCGCCCCGTGAGAGATGCCCTTCCCGGAGACTTACTGAAGAATGTTGAGTGTTTGAAGCTGGTTAAGACAGTATTAAGTTAAGAGATGGATAGGAAAATGTGTGCAGGTTGGACTGTCTGACTATTGACTGACAGTTTAGAGTTCAAGAGAAGTTTCATCTATCAAGAGTTCAAAGAGTTTAATCTTGTTTCTAGAATTCATTGGTGTTTGGGTTATGTGTGCAGCTCAGTTCAGTGGGAATTTTAGATTGCCTTAATTCGAGGGAAAACTGGAACCCCCTCAAGTTACAGTCGACACGGTCTAGGGTGGAACAGTGACTTCAGGACCTGACAGGCGCACGTCAGTTACTAGGTGGAGAGCTGGAAGTGCAAGAATGAATGGATGGGAGCGTGAATGCGATTAGTTAGTAGTTGTATGAATGGTAAGCGCCTCTGGGACGATCCTGACAGCGAGAGTAAGGCTCAGTCCAGGTGAGACTACCATGTTGCTACCCAGGCAGGAGGTTGGCTGGGCACCTCTCTCCACTGAATTTCGAGAGTTGTCGTGACAGAGAAGCGACCCCTTGGGGTACGCAATTTTACCTGTGGACCAACAGGTGCCACTTATTGGAGGAAGAGTCAGTGAAATCTTTATCCCATTCTGGAGTTCGTACAGAGATTCACAGTCAAATTTGGTAAGTCTGTCCCGTCCGCATACACGTCCCTAGGAAATGTAGATGAATTAATTGAAAGTTGACTTCTGATGTTAATTTTTTTTCCGGAGGAAGGACCCGTGTAGTGCCATAATTTTAAGTATAGCATAAGTTAGTATAAGCTAGTATTGTAAGTGTAATTTTAAGCTTAAGTATTATGGTAAATATAGTTGTACGGTTCAGTTAGCCGTTAAATCCGGTATTGAAGCTTAGTCTTAGTTGATATTCATAATGTGTGTATAATTCTAATATTGATAGGGTTAAGTCGAGAATTGTTACGAAAGTGATTAACTTTTATACATATGGACCAGCAGATTCCGATTTGTTTTGGCTTCGTTATGATTTAAGTTCCTGTACGCCTATTGCAAAAATTTTAAACATCGTAAGTGATTTTTCTGTGTATGTAGGGTGCAAACATTTTTTTTCGTATTCTTTAGTAAACCTTAGAAGAGACATTAATATCACAAGTAATTAGTTAAAGTTTTAGCCAATTCCTGAATACAGTTCGGATAGAAGGTTATGTGGGTTCTGGAGTGGCGTGAGAATGCCAGTCTGCTGTTCTACTCTCTACTGTTCACAGGTTGGTGCTCGAACACTAATTCCGCCCCCCTCCCTTCTTTCTTACTCGTGTAATGTAAATCCTCACATACGTTAGTGAGCTAAATTCTACTGTTCACAGGTCAGTGCTCGAACACTAATTCCATCCCCCACCTTCTTTCTTACTCGTGTAATATAAATCCTCACATACGCTAGTGAGCTAAATTGATAATATTTCCCCTGATCCATCTTGCACCGATTAATCAGTCTGCCGTTCCACTCTCTGCTGTTCACAGATTGTCGCTGCTCTTCATATCGTTTGCAAAACCAGTGTTCATGAAGCCACCTGACTCGCCTCAACTGCCTAACGCCCATTTACACTAAAATCCTCCCTTTCTTAGTTCGTGTAATCCAAGCGTTTATCGGGTGTGATCCACTTGAATATTCCATCCAGTTGTATACTGTGTTTAGCTGAATATGATTTATTTCATTGTACATATTTATCCCTCAGAGTTATGAAATATTCATCCATTTGAATATTGTGCTTCATCTGAATATTGTGCTTCATTTGAACATCGTGCTTCATTTGAATATTGTGCCGCATTTGAATATTGTGTTGTGTTGTGCATATGATTTTTGGGTTGGTGCATATTTAGTCCTAAAAGAATATTCTTTGGTGGTAATGTTTTAGTATTTCTTCCCGAGAGAGTCCGTCAGAGATCACGGGATTACTATATCCATGAGTGTTAGTATCGTTTTTGAGTGTTAATTCAGTTTGAAAAGATTCCTATTCTTGGAGAGTATAAATCCTGATTATACTTTGTCTCATGTGTATCAGTATCATTTTGAATATTAATTCTGTTTGTAAAGATTCATATTTACGGGTATCTGTATCATTTGAATATTGATTTAGTGGTGAAGATTCATATTCTTAGGGTATAGATCCTGATTATATTTTTTGTGTCATTCACAGTTCGAGAAGTAAGCTATCTTTCTGTTCTTAATACTCAGTAAATTTTCTGTTGTCACTTCGAGTTTTGAATTTTGCTATCCTCTGTGGAGTGTTATAAACGAGATTTAGTGGCCCGCAAGGTCTACCAATATCTGTTTGCTCACACACTGGCAGTATGATCATGCTAGCCTATTTCTCATAGTCTTTAACGTCTGATCACCAGACTGGTTGCAGCATAATCTCTAAAGTTCCGTTGCTTGAAATGGTGACTAATTCTTCATTATTCTGGTAACACTGGCATTCCCACATTTTCACTGATAGCAGTTAAACCCCCAGCATTACATTGGTGATGAAAAAAAAAAAAACATACGTTACGATATGGATGGTGAACTCCCTTAAAAACAATGCATATTTGCCTGCCGCCGTGCGCGGTCCCATTCTCTCGACTCCCACAGCCAGTATAGGAAAAGGAGTAATGGTAATGTTCGTCCGGGATAACTGTACCAGAGCATCATCTATGGCTATTATCATAATGTACACACTAATATTTCTCA
This sequence comes from Birgus latro, assembly GCA_018397915.1. Classification (NCBI taxonomy): domain Eukaryota; kingdom Metazoa; phylum Arthropoda; class Malacostraca; order Decapoda; family Coenobitidae; genus Birgus; species Birgus latro. The sequence goes on along the minus strand of JAGKTI010029003.1, from coordinate 8,483 downwards.
CGATTATACTTGTAGGCCAGAATGTGTATCCATGATGTATGTATGGGAGAGTGAATTATAATATCCGGGTGTTTTAAGTATAATATGACGTAAAAGTTCATTGTAGAGTACGTGTACGAATTGTGAACAAGAAACATATACGTAAACATATACTGCCATGCAGTGGCGGATTATATGATGAGGCTTTAAATTTGGAGTTCCAATAGGCCCCATGCATCCGCACTGTGAGTTAAATACCCGGTGAACTAAAGTAAGCAGTTGTATATACCTCACCAGATGTTCGAGTCACGCATTAATTATCTAACCAAACACATTTGACGAACGTTTGAAATAATGTTCTGTACACAAAACAACCATCCTAATACTGTATATCGATATGAGTATGATACTTACATAATATATATTATACAGAACAGGTTGCTGGTGAATTGTATAAATGACATCTTAATCACACTACAGTATATTTGACGTGTAATTATCTGCGGTATGCGTTACAGAAACAGTTACCAAAGGAATGCATTACCACAAAACACAATGTATTTCAGCGGACCATAGAGCATTATCACAAATTTACAATATATAGTGTACGTTAGTCAAACCACTGACACAACAAAAATAGGGCAGAAGTCGTATGACTAATGAGCTTATGTGTCGGCATTTCATTATAAGCATATAAAGATACCATATTTTAAATTACCATAATAAATAAAATACACTAACAATCGTCACCTAATTCTCTTAACCATTAAAAGGCAATCAACGTTTTATACATTACATAATGTCGCTGCATTAGTGACAATGAGAGTATGGCATACTGAACTACAAATGTTTGCAATTAAACATGCAGATTTTGCACAAATGATGTACGTTGCACGTTATATAATATGTCCTGTGACATACGCTTGTGGTCTCCATCATTACTAAGTTTAGGTGTGGTGGGAAAACTGGTCCCCAAAGGTAATTACATAAATACTTATAGATATGTGCATTGAAACTTCTGCAATAGAAAGAAAATAAGGTACAGTATCTACATACAATATAGGAACGTCGTAACATAACATGTATGTTTACCTGTATTTACTACGATAAATATACATATATGTGTGTATTATCCACATAATCATGGCTCCTAAACAATATGCCAAATGCCCTTTGTATTATATTACAGACCCCCTGTAATAGAGAAATAGTAATAATAGCAATATATCTAAGAGATATATCCCTGTGTCACGAATTTTCTACATTGTAAAATCACATTAGTTAAATCGTGACATCCTGTGATTTTGAGGAGCAAATTAATATGTACGATAAATTTTAGTTGTCGGGCTTTGCTCCGGGCCAATTGCGCATGCGCCGAGCTCCCACCCGCGCCGCGTCGAGATTCAAATCAGTCTGGTCTTAGTCACGGAAAGATTGGTTCGTACGCCTCTAGAGGCTCGAGTGAATTCTTTATTTCAGATCTCGGCTTGAATCGGCGTGTCTTCCCTAGTTCCCACCTTGTTGGTGATCGACTGCAGTACAGTCTCATCCATACCGATCAGTATTTTCTGGTTTTTTCCTAGGCTAAGCTTTTTGAAATATTTAGCCGTTATCTGAGTGTCTGAGCGAGTGAGTGCATTCCTTTACTTGATTTGAATTTCATGTAACGTAAATTCATTTCTTTGTAATTAATAAATTCACAGTTCTTTTCTTGAGCTTTGTTAAAGTTTATTAACTGTGTTTGATTACTCCACTCTATTATTTAATACAGTTTGCTACTCTGCGTTAGCACAACTTTTGAATTAAATCACGGCCGGTACTTAGGCCAGCTTTGGCATCACACTTTAAATCCGTTGTGCTAGCTAGGAGTTTGGTTCAGCCAAGAGCCTGTTATTATTATTATTATAATTTTTTTTGATTGTTGGGGGGGAGAAGAAACTTTCTCGTAGGCCAACGGTACAATATTGCAGCCCAATAGAGCGTCTAGTTCTCTGCTGCGTGCCGTTGAGGAAGTTTGTAATTCTCGACCCTAGAGAATTGACATAGCACACTTAGCTATACATTGTATACCAATTATACAATATTTCATTATTTCTTGGGAATACTTAAATTTCCCCTGACATCTGGCGACACGCTAGAGTAAAACTCTCATTTTCCCCTGACACCCTGAGAGGCACAAATGTATATGATCTACAAAAAGAAAATTGTGATGTATGGCCCTAATTAGGAACGGCCGATATATCAGTGAACAACTTTTGTCATTTTCCTATTCTTCCGTTCAAGTGGAGTAAGCTGAAGGTTTCTGTTTAACTTCTTCATGTAACTAAAGATGCACATTGTGATGTATTGTTTGAGTAATAATTCATGACGTTTCTCTGAACAAAGTAGAATATGCATGCTAGTATCACTAGCCATAAGTCCATAAAGTCTATCAGACAATAGTGGAAATCGTCGGTACCTGCGAATATGTGCTTGAAATAAGTGTTCATAATGTGCAAATTTTGCAATAACGGCGTCGTTTGGCATACACATGCAGGCGAAGGTCAGATCGTGATGCGATTCTGCCTTGAAATAGGTGAATATTTTACTGTGGTCATCTAAATAGGCCTATGTGGTATCGTCCACCAGACTTTCATGACAAATAACACAATCTTTATGTTTGCTCAGGTATTTGTGACATATGTACCCACCTACATATCTAATAAAGCATTTCCTTGTACTGGCCCCGGGTTTGACATGCAACCTTGGTCCATACTATCTGCAACATCATCAGCACTATTGACACAATCATTTTTCCTAGGGGGGATATTTACATGGGACATCTGTATTAAAAAGGGTGTTGAATCATTCATGCTGTTACGAGTACATGTTGAAGGTGGTCTCAATCAAGTGTTGGTGACAACATATTTCAAAGCTGTGGTGAAATTTGAAGGGCTTGGATGGTCGTTGTTTCCGAACTTGTTCCTCACTGTTGCAAATAGTTTTCCTATGCAGGCTTGATTTATTCTGCTTGTAAGAAGATAATGTATACCATACCGTCCTTTGACATCACCCCAAGGCATTTTCAAAGCAGTTACACTCCATATCCATCCCTTCACACAGTGAATGTGAACATTGGTAGGTTTATAGATATCCCATGACCTTAGGTATCGTATTGTATCCTCCAGAAAGGTCATATGACATGATGTGTATGTTATTGCACCTTTAACCTCCTTATAATGACTGATACTTGTGCTATTAAAGCAGTCAAACATCTGATCCACTCTGTAGCAAAATTCTGTTGTGTGTACAGATGTTGGGAGAAGGAGGCCTAGTGTACTGCGGATGTACATTCCAGCCGCAACTGTCCTGCTGAGAATCTGGACTGCGAGATTCACCCTCATGTCAAGGAATGGGTTCCTGTAATTTCGGTGCAAGACGTGACTCCTGCAATGAATCCTCATTGTAAAAATCCATGATATGTCTCCAGCCAACCACATCATTACCTGTCTTGATGTCATACTTACTTAAGGTATTACGGATACACTTCACGAGATGTGGTGGGTCATAAAATGCATACACTGTTTCACTACCAACCACAAATGATGGATTGTCTACAGTGCACCCCAACAGTTTGTATGCAGACTTGTTGACAGGATCCTGATCACACACACTACAAACTTCACAATAAGACCTGTCTCCATAACACTTTTCGCACATACTCGTACCTCTACCATACGCTTTAATATGCGGGACTGTATTGCACCATTGAAGAGGAAATACCCTAATACTTGCTTCCACTTCTTGATTAGCCCCTTTACCATAAATCTATCTATCTATATGCCTAGGCTGTTTCCCCCAAGGAAAGGGAGGTAGCCGAGACAGGACGACACACTCCCATTTCACTCATCCACTGAAACACATTCATTCGCATCTTTGCCCCAAAGGAGAGATGGGACAGATCCTCACCGCACCACACCCCAAGAGGGTCAACTGTGCAGTTTAATTAGTGACATCCGCAGCAGGGCCCGACAGCAGAGCTGATTTACCCCTGCCACATCATAATGGACCCAACCCCTTATCTGTGCCTGACCTGATCAGCTGATCAGACAAAATGCAGGAGAATATCCCCTCAGGGCTGCGTCATCATTTATTCATTCACAATTTCTCTCCATTCATTTCTATCACGCACAGCCACTCCTCCTTGTTCAACAGACAACCCGCTAGCATCCAACGCTCTCTTCACACTGTCCATCCATCCTATTTGTGGTCTTCCTCTCAGCCTTACACCTCTCACATCAAATCTAGTTATTTTTTTCACCAATGCTCATTACCCTTCTCTCCATATATCCAAACCATCGCAACACCCTCTGCTCAACTCGATCAGCCATCTTCCAAACAACTCCAGTTCTCCTTCGCACTTCATCATTTCTCACTCGATCCATCCGCGTCACTCCACACATACTCCTCAGACACCTCATCTCCATTACATTCAAATTTTTCCTCTGTCCATTTTCACCCAGATCTTCTGTACCTGCAATATAATCAGATTTTTGGCTATAGGATAGGTTCTGCCTAATGGGCATTGCGTCAAATACAATACCGCACATTCTGTCTTTTGGTGGCATACTGGCAACGCTATTAGTCAGCAACTCAAAAACAGATGGGATCCATCCCGCACCAAAAGCGATATACTGTACCCATAAACGGGGCTTTTATAATATGTTGCCAGAGCAAAGGTTTCCTCCTCAGTTCTATAGCTGCGCCCTTTCTGTGACCTGTGACAAAACAAAGTCTGTGTCCTGAAAAACGACAGCACAGGTGGGCTTAGATATTTCGATACATGTTTAATGATCGCATCTGGCTTCATACATGCCTTACATTTGGATGATGCTACATCCCTTAGTTTCTTGTGCAGCCTCCAAATCGTTGTACGATGCTTGTTGAGCAGCCTCGAATGTTGTGCACATCGCTGGGCAGCCTGTGTTGTTCCAGGTTTGTGGTATTACATGACATTAGTGTACTATAATTTACATGTTATAGCAATGTATGTCCGACTATACATTAAATATATTGTGCTAAATATGTATCATATGGAGCGCTGTTTGGCATGGTTATGTATGGGCAAGCCCTTTATATATTCATGTCATCAGATCCAGGCACATATGTCAGATTACCATCATCTGTAATCCCCATAACACCTGTATCGCACACACGATATCATCCAGATACTTTGTGATAGATAGTTATATATATAGATATAGATAGATATAGATATAGATATGTAAAATCATTATAACTGGCGAATATATGCATTTTCTAAATTTCGCCACGAATTCCTCACAAATTCCTTAAGTGAGGCAATCTCTACCAAGTTTTGCCTATATACTTTTCTATAACATCTCTCCACCTCCTGTCTAGCCTTTCTCTGCTACGGTTGCAGTCTCTTGGAGTCAAGTCAGCCAACCTCATGCTCCACCTCTTATCACTTATTCATGCTAAATGAACTACCCACCTTCAGTTCTGTTCTTTTATAACTTCTATTATGTCCTTGATTTTAGTCTGCTCTCTCACCCAAGTTGATCTGTCTTTCAAAGATATTCCCATCATTAAAATTTCACTAGCACTTTAAGAGTGGATTAGTATACTCTCCATTGATTTTGTCAGTATCCAGGCCTTACATCCGTTGGCCATAGCTGGGATTATGCATTCGGTATATACCTTTCGTTTTACACATACTGGCAAGCAATTTTTCATGATGTCTCTATGTTTACCCAAAGTTTTCCATCCAGTTGTATTGCATGCATAGATTTCGGTTTCTTGGTCTTCCAACACTTCTAGTATTTGCCCTAAGTAATTGTATTTCTCAGGTTTTCATTTGGTTATTTTTTTTATTTTTGTGACTGATGTATTTATATTGAAATCACTTTAGTTTTACTCCAGTTCATATTTCCCCTGCTTAGAAACTATCTCTGTTTAGGTCATTTAACATTTCTTGCAATGTCTCTGCTGTTTCTAATATTAGGACATGGCATCTGGAATTATAAAACAATTATGGTTTCTTCAGCTAAGTTTATCCCTTTGTTCTTCCATTCTAACATTCTGAAAATGCTTTCAAGGCATGCTGTAAATTATTTTGGTGAAATTACATCACGCTGAAGAACACCTATCTTTTTTTTTTTTTTTTTTTGCAACTTGATTTCTGCAATTCCTTCTTGGTAGATGTTTCTAGCAGTTTTATAATGTTCTTGCTTACTCCTTGTTCCCTCAGTGAATTTAAAATTGTCATGTGCTCCACTGATTCGAAAGACTTTTCTTTATCCAAAAAAACTAAAAACAGTGGTTTATTATATTACATAGTTTTCTTTGTTAGCTGATTCATTGTCTGTTCATGGTCATTTGTCGAATATTCACTACGAAATCCTATCTACTCATGAAGGTTGGTTTTCTTACAATTTGTTGTTTTTTTCTGGTCGTTAGGACTTTAGTGACGATTATGTAAATGACAGATAATCAGCTAATAGGTCAATAGTTACGAAGATCTTTCGAGGCTCCGTTCTTATACACTTGCACCAAAAAGTTCTTGAAGCCTGGAAGCACCGTGCATTCTGCGAAAAAGGAACGAAGAATTTAGAAACAGCTCTCAATGTATGTTGCAGGTGGTAGCCCTGATAAGCAATTCTCTTGGAGAATGGAAGAGTTGCCAGTGGTTCATATCTCATGCCAGCTGTGTATTCATAACACTGTTTCGTCTTTGTCGTTCAGTAGTCATAATACATTGCCATTATAATAGCGTTGAAGTGTCCCAGTAATAAATAGAATATTCCACCGCCACTTTTCTAGTTGCTTGTATTTGTTGGAAATATATTACCTCACCACATTCTTTCCCATCAGTTTGATATATAAGTCTGGCGTTAGCCGAAGCAATATTACTTATGTATCGAAATTATTAAATTATATTAGGATGTCAGTTATGGGAATGGCTAATGAAACAGGTGTGGTGCGTGGTCCCATGATGTAGCTCATCTTCTTGGATGCAACGCTCAGCATTGTCTCGAAACGCGTATCATATAAAGCGGTTGCCTCATGGAGGTCCGATATTCACATGTGGCACCTCATCTCTCTGTGGCTGCTCACTCATTTCTAACAACCTTCATTTTCATAGGTTAATAGCAATACTAGAAGTAACAGTTTTAAACTATGCCACAGAAATTAATCTTCCAGTTTCAAGAGCATATTGTGACAATTTAGTTTATCGGACAAAAAATTTACTTCATCAGACGAGATTAATACACTGATATGCACTAGACATCATCTGTAATGGCTTGGAAGTGCATCCTCAGAATCATTCTCAGATGACTAGCTGTGTTGCGCTCATATTCATATCCATCGTCGACTGAATTTCGAGAACATTTTGGTGACAGTGTGCAGCAAAATAAGTATTGCGTTACACCACATTTTGGATATTTTCCCTTTTATACATTGGGTAAATAAATTGGCGAGTCGGTTTTGAACTTCAGTTCCACCATCCGACACTAAATCTACTACTGTCGCACCTTCTTCTGGGACCTTTCCTCTTTTCTGGCTCTTAAGAGAAAACTTAATTTCATCTGATGTCACCTCTAATATTTCGCTTGTATCAACTGAAAAGTCAGCTGTTGATACTATTGTCTTTGATGCGTACAGTTCTTTGTAAAATTCTTTAAATCTTCATCATCAGTTTCTCTCTGCACTTGATGACTTCACAACTATTATCTTTCAGTGATTTAATTTTTTGCTCTCCCGTTAAACGCCATTTTGCTTCTGACCTGTTTCAAACTTCTCCCCCTTTTTCATGGTTTCTTTGATGTGATTCATGTTTCTCTTTTGTTTTTCTTCATCCTGTCTCTTGCTGATAAAATTTTTAAATTCTTCTTCTTCCGTTTCATCTTTCACTGTTTTTTTTTTAATTTTCATACCATTTTTCTTTTCAGGAGCAAAAGGGTAATTTTGAACAACTGCTGGTTTTGGTTATTTTAACTTTCCCTACTACCTCCGCTGATTCCCACAACAGAATATCAATTAAATCATCGGTGTCACACTCGGTATAATTTAGAGCCTGAAATCTGTTCTTTATTTATAACTGAAAGACAGCTTATAAGTTATGGTGCACATACCTTTTCATTTCCAGTTAACGTCTTTCTCTTCTGAAATTAAATCTGGCTGTGCATCCCACCTGTTCCGTGGTCACTTCCTTTGTGTAGTTGTTGACTACTGTGACATTATTGATCTTGGTCTGCTTATCTGCTACAGTGAATCGGTATCTTTCACTATTAACAGTATTTATTTATTAGGGCATTTACGGGTCCATTGTCTTCCTGTTCTATATCTGTCTAGCTATCCATATGTATCTATATTGCTCTCTCTCTCTCTCTCTCTCTCTCTCTCTCTCTCTCTCTCTCTCTCTCTCTCTCTCTCTCTCTCTCTCTCTCTCTCTCTCTCTCTCTCTCTCTCTCTCTCTCTCTCTCTCTCTCTCTCTCTCTCTC
>JAGKTI010029001.1:1231-12777 GCA_018397915.1 Birgus latro | reverse complement strand
GAGTAGGCCAGCATGCTCTCCAATACAAGTTTCTCTAACTGTCAGCACCAAACTACATGCAGGGCGGTAGCTCGATCGGTAGAGGGTTGGCTTGCGGTCCCGTGGGACCCAGGTTCGAATCCTCGCTTGTGCAGGGAACAGTTTAAGGATTTGAATTTCATTAAATCAGGCTTTACTGATCTACCAGAAGACCCGCCGACATGTCGTAAAAATGACCCCGCTAATACCAATACACCAGTCCGTATGAGACAGCCATAGCATGTATTCAATATGGACGGTGGGTGTTAAGCGCCGAAGTGGTGACATGTAGATTGTAGGAGGACGACTGGGCCTTGATAGCAGGCTGTGAAGCCTATGCCCAGAGTCGGACACATAAAAAAAAAAAAAAAAACTACACACTACACTTCCTTTTCAAATTTTTTTTTTTTTAAATGGCGCACGTGAACCAAGCCTCAGAGTCCCCAGGGGGGGGGGGGACCATAAATGGCCCCCACCATCCGCCCTTTTCCCGGTGACGACTCACGGAGCTGCCTGGAACCACTGTCTGACTCCTTCTTCATTTCTGTAACATTCGCGGCCTTTCCTCTAACTTTCGCTCTGTTGAGCACCACCTCTTCTCCTCCTCTAACCCTCACCTTCTCTTTCTCTCTGAGACTCAGCTGTCTGAGGCAACTGACAGCAAACCCTTTTCTGTATCCTCCTACTTTCTCTATTCTCATTTCAAAGCCAAAGGTGGCTGTTGCGTGTATGTACGCAACGATCTATCTTGCTCTCGTGTTCCTGAACTTGACTCTTCTGAATTCTCAACTCTCTGGCTTCGGCTGTCCTGTCATTCTCTGACTAAATATATCTGTGCTGTTTACTTATCTTCTAATTCTACTGACTATCCAAAATTCTTTGACTATCTTACTTCTACGATGGAACACATTCTGTCCATTTCTCCTTTCTCTGAAATCTCCATTCTAGGAGATTTCAGTGTTCACCACCACCTTTGGCTCTCCTCTTCTTTCACTGATCCACCTGGTGAACAAGCCTACATCTTTTCTATCCTTAATGACCTAGAGCAGCTTGTACAGCACCCTGTCCGTATCCCTGACCGCCTTGGAGAAAGTTCCAACATACTTGACCTTTTCCTAACTAATCCTTCTGCTTACACTGTTAATCTTTTCTCTCCGTTGGGCTCCTCCGATCATAACCTTATTACCTTAACCTGTCCTATCACTCCGGTACGGCCTGTGGACCCTTCAAAGAAACGCCGCCTGTGGCACTCTGGAGCTGCAGATTGGGAGGTCCTCAGGCAGTACTTCTTTGATTTTCCTTGGAATGATTATTGCTTCTATGTCCGGGAGCCATCTGAGTGTGCCTTGCGCATTACGGAGGTTATTCTCTCGGGCATGGAAGCATACATTCCCTTCTCATATCCTTTGACTAATGCAAGAAAGCCTTGGTTTAATCACGCTAGTTCTAATGCTGTCCACAACAAGGAGAGGGCCTATAACAGGTACCGGAGCCAACCCTGCCCTGAATCACACCTTTTTTTATATTTCTGCCCGGAATCGTGCTAAGTCTGTTCTTCGCTTTGCTAAAAATAATTTCATCCGTGCTAAATGTTCCCAACTCTCCAACTCGAATTCTTCTCGCTCCTTCTGGCACCTTGCCAAAAACCTTTCTAACAACTTCACCTCATCATCCTTCCCTCCTCTTTTCTACTCTGATGGCTCTGTAGCTGTTTTTTCTACTGATAAAGCAGATCTCTTCACTCGGACTTTCTCCTCCAATTCCACCTTAGACGATTCCAGTGCTATTCCTCCATCACTTCCCCCCTCTGACTTCCTCATGACTGACATTAAAATTTCTTCAGTTGATGTAGTTTCTGCCATCACTGGCCTCAATATTAACAAGGCATATGGGCCTGATGGAGTCCCTCCTGTTGTCCTCAAAAACTGTGCTTCTGTGTTTATTACACCCAGTCTAGGTAAACTCTTTAGCCTTTGTCTCTCAACTTGTACCTTTCCTTCTTGCTGGAAGTTTGCTCTCATTCAGCCAGTCCCAAAGAAGGTTGACCATTCCTAACCCTTTAACTATCGTCCAGTTGCTTTAACATCCAGTATCTCAAAAGTTTTCGAGTCAGTTCTTAACAGAAAAACCTTAAAGCATCTTTCCTGTCACAACCTTCTTTCTGATCGTCAGTATGGGTTCCGTCAGGGATGCTTCACTGGCGATCTTCTCACCTACCTTTCAGACTCCTGGTCATCCTCCTTTCGGGACTTTGGCGATAGCTTTGCCATTGCACTTGACATATCAAAGGCTTTCGATCGAGTCTGGCATAAATCTTTAATTTCCAAACTGCCCTCATACGGTTTCTATCCTTCTATCTGTGCCTTCATCTTTAGCTTCCTTTCTGGTCGTTCTATAGCCGCTGTTGTAGACGGCCATCGTTCTTCTCCTAGACCTGTCAACAGTGGTGTTCTTCAGGGCTCTGTCCTATCACCAACTCTCTTCCTTTTATTCATCAGTGACCTTCTAAGCTGTACATTTAACCCTATCCACTCATATGCTGATGATTCCACCCTTCCCTTCATCTTTCCATTCGGTTTCCACAACGTCCATCTCAGCAGTTACTTCAACAAAAATGGGATGAGGCTATGGCATAGCTAATGTCTGACTTGGCTCGTATCTCTGATTGGGGTAAAAATAATCTTGTTTTTAATGCATCAAAAACTCAATTCTTACATTTATCAACCCGACAAAATCTTCCTCAGGATTACCCACTAATGTTTAATAATGTCCAGCTCAGTTCTGCATCATCCTTGAACGTGCTTGGGGTTTCATTCTCTCGGGATTTGTCTTGGAAATAACATATTACATCTCTTGTGAAATCTGCTTCCAAGAGATTAGGTGTGCTAAGCCGATTCCGAACTTTCTTTACCCCTGCACAGTTGTTGACCTTGTACACTGGTTTTATTCGTCCGTGTATGGAGTACAACTCTCATGTGTGGGGAGGCTCCTCACATGCAGCTCTTCTCAATAGGGTGGAGTCAAAGGCTTTTCGTCTCATTAACTCTCCTCCTCTTACTGATTTCCTTCAACCTCTGTTTCTTCGCCGCACTGTCGCATCTTTATCTCTCTTCTGTCGCTACTTCAATGGTCACTGTTCCTCTGGACTGTCTGTTTGCATCCCTTCACCTCTACGACGGGCACGTAGTACCTGTCTAGCAACAAACTCTCATCCCTTTTCTGTCCAACTCTCTAATGCAAGAGTTAACCGTTACTCCCAGTCCTTCATTTATGCAGCTGGTCAACTCTGGAACTGTCTTCCTCTGTCTGTATTCCCTACTTCCTATGATCTCCAGTCTTTCAAACGCAGTGTGTCCAGGCATCTCGAAATGAATGGATCTTGAATATGGCTCTCTTGTATTGTTTTTGCTTTTTCTTGGAGGGAACAGTACGTGGGCCCATGGCCTTTGGTTCCTTTTTCCTTGCATAAGGGGAAAAAAAAAAAACTAAGAAAGGGAAAAAATGGGCAGTGTTTGTGGGAACTAGTTTTTTGGGCTATAGAAGGGAACTGCCTAAATCCTGCGTCGTGGCACGTATTCTAGTAGGCCTAGGAGTCATATCTACCGCTTTGTTTCCTCGCGTGGTGTTTTTGGATTTCTTTGGATGTTAGTAATACAATCTAAGTTGATATTAAGGAGATAAACAGCATAAATTAGACTATAGCAGGATTTAGTTAACATAATAACAATTAAGAAGGATTCCTTAGTATGTTTCCTTAGTAGACAGGTTAGGTATATTAGCCGTTCCGTAGCAATACGCGCCGCTCCCTATCTTCCAGTTCAGGCGATTTAACCGTAAATATTGCTTTTGTGGCATTTTTCATAAAATATCTATGCATAATTGATATATCATTGCAAACTGAAGGCAGGAATACGCCAGAAAAGGTGAAAAAGTAGCCATAAAATATATGGGAACTAGTTTGTTGGGAGATTGGGAAGTGACAGCCTGAGTTATATGTATTCCTCCGCGTCATAGTTGGCGGGAAACAGTGTCGAGGTGTTGCACGTGTAACGCCTCTCGTACTTTTCACCAATGTCTTGGGACATTTGTGTTAGATACCTGAAAACTATATACATTCAGTGAGCTAATAGTGCCGTGAAGAGAATATAGACGATACAGAAGAGGATATAGCGTGAAATTAAAGACAGCGTGACATATTAAGTAAGGTAAGATATTTCTGCGTTGACTGGTGTTTTCGTCGGCACTGGGATATACTGCATATAAGAAATCTGTGCGTTGACTTTATGTTCTCGTCGGCACTGGAGGATGCCAGGCTCTTCATCGTTAGTAGTTAATTCCTGTTTTACCATAATGTATGTTATTTATGTGACCTTTGTCGATGTTTACACGGATAAATAACATACATGCGTACGTACCAAATCGTTAAGGAGGAAGTGTTAAGAAAACCTAATAATGCCATATCTTCGTCAAACTACTATTACTGCTACTACTTCTTTTTTTTTTTTTTCAACAAATCACCTCCATCCTTTCCTTTCCTTTTGATTATTTTTCGTTTATTTTCGTACAAGTAGCGCTAACGTGGCTTTTTCTCATAAACTGTCTATGCTCAGTGTATATAAAATTATAGATTACTCGTCGAAATTCTGTAGTAAGGGAAATTTGGTATTCTCCGTGGTACTATTTTCGTGGGTGAATTGTTATTATTATTATTATTATTATTATTATTATTATTTTTATTAGTTATTATTTTACTGTATATTTTCGTACAGGTATTGCTTAGGTGGCATTGTTTATTAAAACCTTTGTGCTCATTGGATGTAATTATGCAAAATAATACCCGAAATACACCATAAAGGGTGAACAGTAAATAAATGGAACAATAAATAAATAAATAAATGGAACAGTAAATAAATGGAACAGTATATAAAATAAATGGAACTAGTTTTGGGGGCGATAGAGATGTGGTCGCCTGAGTGCTGCGTCCTGGTACGTATTCTGGAAGGCCAAGGTGTCACTCAGGCACCTCATCCTTACCGCTGTATTTCTTCGCGTGGTGCTTTTATATTCCTTTCTGTGTAGTCTGGGTTGATATTAAGGAGACGCATATAGCATAAATTAGACTAGTAAATTAATGTTGGCAAAATAAAGAGCGAATAAGAGATGTAGAGGGATTCCTTAGTAGAGGAGTGTTTAAATACCCGCTCCCTAGTAATACGCGACGCTCCCACATTGGAGATAAGGCGATTTTTCCATCAGTGCTTTCGTGGCATTTTTCTTAACCCTCTATGCTTAATTGTTATATCAGTGCAGACTGTAACAGGCATAAACCATAAAGGTGGTAAAAAATGGCCAAAAATTTATTGACTAGTTTTTGAGAGCTAGAGACCTTACTGCTGATGGTGTCTTAGCACGTATTCTAGAAGGCCAAGCTGTCGCTCAAGCGCCTATCTCTACCGTTTTATTTCTAAGCATGGGACTTTTACGTTCCTTTATATGTTATTAATGCAGTCTGAGCTAATATTAAGTAGAAAAACAGCTTACATTAGACTAGTACCGGTAAATTGTAGTAAGCATAATAGCAGCAAGTAAAGAGTGGTGGCTGACTCCTTCGTTACTGCCCCTGACTTGTTCTGGTAGTTTAGCCACTATTGTAGGAACTGCCTACCATGGGCCAACTGGCCTGCTGGATTTATCCTCTCTTCTCATGTTCTTGTGTTCTCCCAGTGACCAGGGCTGCGTTTCAACAGGCCTTATTGCCCAGAGCGGTCCAGGGGTAGTGGGGGTAGCAGTGAAACTACCATATATGTACTTGGAGCGCGAATTCGCATTTACTCTAGGTACCCTTCTTTTACAATACTTAGCAATTATGTATATTTGAGCGTTATTGACGACAATATTAGTGTTACATGAATATTTGTCAGCAAAATATAACCGTAAATGCATATTGCCGAAATACTTTAGAAATATTTAACCACCAAGTAAGGCGTAATGAGGAATCATAAATCCTGCCTTCGCCACTGTTGCTTCCTCCTGTAATTTCCACCGATTTTGAGGACGAAATGGACCTTGCAGTGCAAGACTGCAATGGAACAAGATGACTTTAGAAGATAATGATGATTGTGCGAAGGTGAGGAGGTAGGCTACTCCATGGAAGTATGATTTTCGCGGGAATGACCGAAAACAAACCCTCAACATGTACTTTTTAGATCCGCATAGCCTTTACTTTCGTTAAGCGAAAAATTATTACTTGAAATGAAGAGGGTATTTAACAAATCTCTTCATTTATGATGTGTTAGTACTCAAAATCCCTTCACTTTCCGAAATTACACAGAATAAAACCCTGGTATTTAGAGTTCTGTTATTCTTTACACAGCTATGATCTAAACCATTTACGGCTGTCAGATATCGCCAGAGAGACCCACCTCACCAAATAGTTCCAACCTTGACGGAGGCCGCCACAACCCCCTCTTGACCCCCCACACTTTCGCTCTCGAAAGCGCCGGAACGTTCCGTGGCGCTCCAGCTGTTGAAACGCAACCCAGACCATCTAAGCACACTCTCGTACCTCCTTATCAAGATTTTCTCTTTCCACGTATTTCTCTAATCAATACATATATACTGTATTTTTTAATCCTGTCCATTCAGCACGCCCCACGCACATTCCTCAACACTCTCATATCAATAATTCCACTTCTCACTTACGCATACCTAAATCTTACACCAATACGTTATTGTAGGTCTTAACATACATTCAGGCAATCATCTTGCAGCTCACCCGCTCAGACCTGTGTTTCATAATCAAGGTCTTCGTATCACCAACCAGATCCGTTCCCTGCAGCACGCATGGTTTCCACTTCATCAGTGCAATTGTTTTTCTGTTACTGTACAGATATACATAAAACTTTCTCACTAGTTTGTTTATTTCTATTCACCAGCACATCAGATTGAGAGTTACCCTCTCTCTCAACGGACAAAACTTCCTTTTATGTATAGTAGCCAGTATATGCTTTCCAAACACGACGCTCACGGCCATCCACAAAACTCTGCACAAGCCTGTAAAGCACAAGCATAATTAAAATTGATGTACAGGTACTGCACCCTTCAGCATGTATTACCATCCTCACTCCTTTCTGTGCAATTCGAGTTTCAATCTTTCTCATAACTCCATCCATATATACGGCATACTGAATAGCCATTTTCTACCATCTTCACCCCTGCCTACATAATGCGAGTTTCAATCTTTCGCATAACAACAACAATATACTGTATATACCGTTTACTAAATAGCCATGGGGACATCACACACTCTTGTCTCCAAAATTGATAAACCACTCAGTTATCTACCTACTCAAGACATGTACATGCTTCATTACCAAAGAAAAAAAATTACAGCATTTATTCTCTTTCCACCCACACTGTATAGGCTATATCTAAAATCACCTTGTCTGTTCACCTTGTGTATACAACAGTTATCCAAAGAAGACCCAAATTATTTGGGCTACTTAAACTTATCACTAAAATGTTTCGTTAGAAAATCTTACGCTGAAAAAGTTAAAAATGTGAATTAACACTTGGAAATATATTCATAGTTTAATATTTCTAAAAGAGAGAGAAAAATGCAGCTCATTGGATGGTAATTCCACGCCTTAGGGAGTCCCCACAAAGCATGTGGCCCTTGGCCTAGTTCACCTACGTGGTTGAGCCGCCACTGCTCGTAGTTTAACCGTGAAGGCAATATACTTTGTACCTCGACTAGGCCACCCGGCTACCTAATGCAGGTATCCTCTTTATATGTTGTGAGAGAGAGCGAGAGAGAGGAGGGGCAAAAGGCAGACAGATGTGGGGGAGGGAGTGTAGCAACGAGAACACTAGGAAAGACAGAGAAGGGTGAGGTAATGGTAGGGGGGAAAGGGGAGGGGATGAAGGTGGGAGCTCTACTTAAAAGGGAGAATGGAGGGAATGGGGGGAGCTCTACTTAAAAGAGAGAGTGGAGGGGCGGAGGTGAGGGGGAGTTCGTGATAAGATACTAATTACTTTATGGCCTCCGGGGATGCCTGCACCCTCCCCACCCCCTTCTCACCTTCACCGTCTCTCCTCTTCTGTCTTCCTCCCCCTCTCCTCCTCCCCCTTTTCTCATCCACTCCTTTTTACTTCATCTCCTCCTCTTGGCCCCCCTCCTCCACATCTCGTCCTCCACCTTCTTCCACCTCTTTTCTTCACCCCTCATCCAACTTTTGTCCTCCCCCTCCTCCATTCCTCCTCCTCACATCGCTCCCACTCCTTCCCCGTCATCATTCGCAATATTATGTCCTTTTTCACTCTGTCATACCATCATCTTACACTCCTCCTAACCACCCTTTCCCCTTTTCCTCACCCTCCCCACTTCCATCAGCTCCAATCCTTCTTTCCTCCAAGCTTCCATACCTACTTCCTCTGCTTTCCTCTTCATTTTCATACCACTGGCTTCCTTATTCACCAGCTTTTTATCATCCCTTCCTCTTTATTTCCTTGCCACTCTCTTCCATTTTCTCCATCATCTTATCCTTCCCTTCCTCTTTACTTTCCTGCCACCCTCTCCTTTGCACCGTCCTCGCACCTTCCCCTCCTCTTTATTTTCATACCGCTCTCTTCCTCTTTCACTGTCGTCTTATCTCCCCCCCCCTCCTTTATTTTCATACCACTTTCTTACTTTTTCGCTATCCTCTTATCCTCCCCTACACTTTACCTCCTTACCTCCTTCCATTTTCACAATCCTTTTATCATCCCTTCCTCTTCGGCCTCAGACATCGGAATATTGTTGTATCCTGTCCTTATATTATTGTACAGGAAATTTTTACATGAAAAAGAACATATATCCTCCTTAATGTTTATTTCTTTTGCATATTCTGCATACATTATATGCTTTATCCAGCTGTGAACCATTCTAACAAAAAAGTAATTTTTCGCAAGAGCATTTCCAGATTTTCATCTTTCTTACTCACGGTCTGAAGGGATGTAGACAGGTGTTATTATCTTCGCATTTTCCCTCCGGATATAAAGCTTGGGTTTCTCATTCGGTTTTTCATCATCATCATCATCATCATCATTCGGACCTCCTTTCCCACCCTAGGGCGGGTGAGGAGTAGCAACGTCCAGACAGCCCAAATTTCCCCAGTCCAATGGGCCACGCTTCCATTCACTCATCATTCAAGCCCCCAGAATCCTGGCTGTATCGGATACGCCAAACACATTCACCACGTTTGGTAGCTTCACATAAACGTTTGGTAGCTTCACATAAACGTTTGGTAGCTTCACATAAACGTATCCGATAGAGTCATTCGGTTTATCATGTCATTATTTGATTCAAATTTTTGTGTGGCTTGCCTGAATATTTTATGCATTGTGGACATAAGAACATAAGAAGAGATGATACTGTAGTAGGCTCATGCTAGGCAGCTGCTAGATGAATGTGACTAAGCCATTAGAATAAGACATGGATAGCAAAAAAAGAATCACACCATTCGCTGTTATTTTGTTTTTGTTAATCGATTTACCCGAAAACTTTCACAGTTAGCATTGGTATGAGGTAGACACAGAAAGTGGAAACACTGACTAAAGGTCCCATGGGAGAGGGATTTCCTGGCGGTAAGCTTGCTTGAGTTAACGTAAAATACATTACAGTGTTTCGGAGGATGAGCCAAGATATTTCGGGTAGTTTGGAGATGATATCGTACATCGCACACACCTCCAGCTTATCGTGCAAATAAAATAATTATCATACGTAGAACATCCCTGACTGCGTATTTTTCTTCCTCATATTATCCGTTCCCCACTTGCGTCTACCCCCTCCCCCTCCCATTCCTCCCATCCTGCTCTCTTTTCCTATATTGTCCCCCTAACACTCATCTTTCTTTACTCCCTGTCGCAGTTTATCCCTCTACGTTTTCTCTCTTGTCCCTCTCACGCTCATCTTTCTTTACGTCCTCTCGCAGTTTATCCCTCCACTTTTTCTCTCTTCCTTTCCCCCATCCTCCCNATTGGTTAAAGTTAGTGCTGTTTTAGGACCAATTAAAGAGTAAATTCCAAATAGATTTTTTTTCTCTCTCTCTCTCTCTCTCTCTCTCTCTCTCTCTCTCTCTCTCTCTCTCTCTCTCTCTCTCTCTCTCTCTCCTGTCCCTTTCCTATCCATCCGTCTTTACTCACCCCACCCACTCCTATCCTTACATCCTCATACATTCCTTCACATTCCTCCCATCACAAATTCGATGTCAGTTCCAAAAATTTCTTATATGTTAAAACTACATATACAGTAGGCTATTGTACTGTAGTCTTATATAATCATACTTTGCACAGTTTTTATTTTGGCTTGCTGCATTTGTCCTAGTTTACTTTTTACCCTCCATAATTCACTTTTTTTTTCCCCATGCCATCTCTAATTTGATTTACTCGCTCTAGGATAGACTTACTTCAGTTAACAGGAGAGATATATAGTTTAAACTGACTGTTGCACTGCTAGAGATATTTCCTAGTTGCAAAAGCGCCTCTGAAAAATTAACTGTAAATAAACTGTAAAAAAAAAAGTCACTATACTGAACAGGGTAAGGACTGTTCGGCCTCTTTCAATCGCTATTTATGCTGTGAGATAGTTTATGATTTCATTAAATATAACTGTTGTTGGTCAAGAACATCCTCTCCTATCTTCACTTATGTTATCTTGGTCCTAACTTCACTCAGCATCTAACCTCAGTATAATCCAAACGGTTCTCCACTTATCTGAATATCCTCATTTTTCGCAGCAGGTCAGTAGGCTTTCTCCTATATTGATTCTAGTCAGACCAGCAGATAGCCTCTTGGTAGCTCAATTAACCTCCTCTAATCTGTATATGGTCCCCAGCAGCAGCCTCTTCACAGTAGATAACCTCCTTACAGTTCAGTAAGACCCTTCTTATCTGAAATGTCCGAGCAGATAATCTATTCTTTTTATTAGATCTTTTCATTAACATCCTTCCAGACAATAATAAGGCTTGTATATTTTCCAGCAGATAGCCTCCTTCCAGCGTAATAAGCCTACTGCTATCTGCACACTGCCTCAGAAGGTAACGTTACCTTCCTTTACAACCCAATGCGTCTCCCGTTATCTTTATGCCCCTAGTTTGTGTCAGCAGAAGGCCTCATCTAGTCCAGTAAATCTCGTATTATCTTTGTCACGTGTTCTCTTCTTGCTCCTCACTCAGCGTCTGATCCCTTGACCTTTCCATATCTCTGAGGACTGCTAACCCTCGCACATCTACACCGGGATTCATACTTTTTTTGAGCTTATGTTTTGTTTTTATTTTGATCTTAACTCCATCTATCACTCAACGCTTCATAGCCAAAGTGAACAGTTATATGAAAAGCTGGATCAAGCAGAATTATTCGTAACTCTAATGGAGACTTATTTATAGAATTTGGTTGAGATCCATAATAAAGATGGTTCACGGGCTCCTTCTCCCTACCTCTCGTCTCTCTCTCTCTCTCTCTCTCTCTCTCTCTCTCTCTTTCGCTCTCTC
>JAGKTI010029000.1:0-12777 GCA_018397915.1 Birgus latro | reverse complement strand
TCATACACATTCACTTTATACACATTCATTTTCCTTTGACTTATCGTTCTTCTTGCGAACATACACATTCCTACACATGCATTGGTTTCATGCACATTCATACACATTCATGTTTGTTACACCCCTCTTGATGGTCGAAGCAAAGTCCTGGAGTAGCTATTTACGGCCTTTAACTGTGGAGTACAGAACGGTAGTAGTTGTCCGTCTCAGAGTTAGCCCTCGACTGCCTACATATGTTTCGAGTTGGCTGGTCAAGTCTGGGAACGCCTGATGACGTCTGCAGTTCTACGATACAGTGGGGGCACACAGTGGGGGGGGGGTATATATACATATACATAACGGGCATAATACATACATATAAGGGGGATGGTACAATACTCCCCCTGGAGGTTGAGATGGTGTCTCCTGACATAGGAGAGAAGTTATATGGGATGGTTCATATGACTAAGGGAGGTGGAGGTTTGTACAAGTGGGGAGTATGATACAGGGAAAGGAGGGAGGGATTATGATACAGGGGATGGTAGAGAGTAAGTATGATATAGGGGTCGGAGGGAGGACATGGCCATGTCAAGGGGACCTAAGCTAGGGATATACATTGTTACAAGGGGAGGTATGTTGATATAAGATACACAAGGAGTCATGTTGATATATGATACAAGGAGTAAATAGAGTATGCGTTCACGCATGTTCTAATATCTATATAAGTACTGTAGATAACTCTTGTGAAATAGGGTACACATGTCTTTCCATTTTTGTTTTTTTTTTTGTTTTTTTTTCTATGTTAGTTTCTATATGTTACACATTACTTTATTAGAGATGTGCCAACATTTGCTGGTGGTACTTTTTCTGTCAACAGTTTGTTACTTATCAGGTGGCATTGGTAGTCACTGAATGCGAGGGCACTAAGGACGGGTAGTTTCAATGTCTTGGGTAGGGCGTACTATGCCAGTAGCGATTCTGATTTCCTGTAGTCTGTGTTCCATTTTCCGGACACAACAGTGCACTGCACAGAGGACGAGGAGAAAACCTATGAAAGAGATGACCACAGGAGGAAACACAACGGTTGGATGAACCCATGAACGGCTGAGGGCCAGAGAAAATTGATCCATAATGAAGTCACTGTCATTGAGGAATGTTAGCATACACATTCTGGGGGAGATAACGGTATTGTTAGTTGATGGCAGCGTGGAAGGCATGTCAGTTGGTTGGAAGATGTCATAGGAGTGTTTACGGACTGATTGGTGATAGCAAGTGGCGTAAGTGATGACTGACTCCGATTTGACGGTACACTACTCCGGTGCATTGTAGAGACCACTAGCAGGTACGGAGCGGATAGAAGTACCAGGACACATGATGGTGACAGAGATGGGAACAGTGAAGAAGAAGTACTAGATGTGGTTGAGGTGAGCATGGTGGACTGGGAGTACAGGAGCTGGAACAAAGGAACAGGCCGAGTATATGGAATGGTTACGAACTAAAGCAGACTCACAGGGTGTAGCGCTGCTAGGGAAGATAGCGAAAAGGTGGGCAGCACAGAGACGAGAGGTAGAGATGAGGGAGGAACACTGCTGGAGATATGTGGTTGAAAGGAAGACAACTGAAAGATGGTCATGTGAGAGGAGGAAATATTCTGAAGGAACAGAGACTTGCAATAAGGAGTTGTTGTATCGGAAGGGGAAGGGAATGATGTGGAAAAGGTTGAAGGTGATGGCAGAACGTAGAGGGGATATGGACGACGACGTATTTGGTGAGAAGAGTGGCCTCGAGAACTGGATGGTAATATTCGAGAGAGGAGTAGGGGAGTACTGAGGATAAACCGAAAGTAGAGTGAGCCCATTCTAATACAGAGCTGAGAGCTGAGATAGGTACTAAATCTGCAGTGACACATCCATTAATAGCATCGACTAGGATACGAACCAGGGTAGTGACCTGAGAGAATAGAGAGTCAATGGCTAGTTGGAGATTATCCATGTTGAGTTTGAGATAAAAGAACTGAGAAACAATGTTGAGATTTGAGAGGTGTTGTTTTAAGATGTCGGTGAAGTTGTTCAGAGTGTAAGTTACTTCATTTAGGTGGGTTGTATTTTCTGTAACATAGTGTGCTGGACCTTGATGACTCGACATTGAGATTCTAGGGCTGAAGCTAAATGAGCTAGGTCAGATTTGAAGCCGGAAAGGTCACGGACTGTAGCGACGCCAAACAAGCCGCTTAGAATCTCACCTCCGAGGTCAAAGAGACCTCGTTTCACACGAGAACGACCTATGAGTGGCTGAATGGGGAATGTGTCACTGAGCTCAGTGAATTTACCAGAAATGTATTGCAACTGCCAGGAGAGTGGGAGGAAAAGATGATATAAAATATTGTACCATTCCCCTTATATGTATGTATTATGCTCGTTATGTATATGTATATATGCATAACGGGCATAATACATACATATAAGGGGAATGGTACATTCACTTCATACATATTCATACATATTCACTGATTTCATGCACATTCATTCATTGATTTTATATACTTTTTCATATACATTCACTTTATACATATTATCATTCACAATCAAACACATTCATTGATTTCATACACATTCATTCATTGATTCTATATGCTTTTTCATACACATTCGTGTAACACCCCTCTCTTGATGGTGGAAGGAAAGTCCTGGTGCAGCTATTTATGGCCTTTAATTGTGGAGTAAAGAAATGAGGTGTAGCCTCAGTAGATGTTAGCCCTCGACTGCCTGGGATATGACATTGGTTGGCTGGCAAGCCTGGGAACGCTGCTTATGTCTGCAGTTCTAGGATACAGTGGGGGGGGGGGCATATATACATAACGGCATAATACATACATATAAGGGGAATGGTACAATACTCCCCTGGGTGGTTGAGATGGTGTCTCCTGACACTAGAGAGGAGTTATATGCTGTGGTTTATATGACTAAGGGAGGTGGGAGATTCGTACAAGTAGGGAGTATGATACAGGGGAAGGAGGGAGGGATTATGATACAGGTGACGGTAGGGAGTAAGTATGATACAGGGGTCGGAGAGAGGACATGGCCATATCAAGGTGATGTAAACTAGGGTACATTGTTACAATGGGAGGTATGTTGATATAAGATACACATAGAGTCATGTCGATATATGAAACAAGGAGTAAATAAAGTATGCATTCACGCATGTTCTTATACCTATATAAGTACTGTAGATCACTCTTGGGAAACAGGGTACACATGTCTTTCATTTTTTTTTCTTAGTTTCTATTTGTCACATATTACTGTATCAGAGATATGTCAACATATGCTGGTGGTACTTTTGCTGTCCACAGTTTATGCAACTTATCAGGTGGCATAGGAAGTCACTGAATGGGAGGGCACTTAATCTTCTGATTTCCTGTAGTCTTTGTTCCATTTTCCGGACACAACAGTGCACTGCACAGAGGACGAGGAGAAAACCAATGAAAGAGATGACCACAGGGGGAAACACAACGGTTGGATGAACCCATGAATGGCTGAGGGCCGGAGAAAATTGATTCATAATGAAGTCACTGTCGTTGAGGAATGTTAGCATATGCATGTTGGGGGAGATAACGGTAATGTTAGTAATTGGCAGGTTGGAAGGCATGTTAATTGGTTGGAAGATGTCATAGGAGTGTTTACGGACTGATTGGTGATAGCGAGAGGTGCAAGTGATGACTGACTCTGATTTGACGGTACAATAGCCCAGTGCTTTGTAGAGACCACTAGCACGTATGGAGCGGACCAAAGTACCAGGACATATGATGGTGACAGAGATGGGAACAGTAAAGAAGAAGTACTGGACGTGGTTGAGGTGAGCATGGTGGACTGGGAATGCAGGAGATGGAACAAAGGAACAGGCCAAGTATATGGAATGGTTACGAACTAAAGCAGACTCACAGGGTGTAGCGCTGCTAGGGAGATAGCGAAAAGGTGGGCAGCACAGTGACGAGAGGTAGAGATGAGGGAGGAACACTGCTGGAGATATGTGGTTGAAAGGAAGACAACTGAAAGATGGTCATGTGAGAGGAGGAAATATTCTGAGGGAACAGAGACTTGCAATAAGGAGTTGTTCTATCGGAAGGGGAAAGGAATGATGTGGAAAAGGTTGAAGGTGATGTTAGAACGGAGAGGGATATGGACAACGATGCATGTGGTGAGAAGAGTGGAGTCGAGAACTGGATAGTAATATTCGAGAGAGGAGTTGGGGAGTACTGGGGATAAAAGGAAAGTAGAGTGAGCCCATTCTAATACAGAGATGAGAGCTGAGATAGGTACTAATTTTGCAGTGACACGTCCATTAATAGCATCGACTAGGATACGAACCAAGGTAGTGACCTGAGAGAATAGTCAATGGCTAGTTGGAGATTATCCATGTAGAGTTTGAGATAAAAGAACTTGGAAATAATGTTGAGACTGGAGAGGTGTTGTTTTAAGATGTCGGTGAAGTTGTTCAGAGTGTAAGTTACTTCATTTAGGTGGGTTGTAATCTCTGTAACATAGTGTGTTGGACCTTGATGAGTCGGCGTTGAGACTCTAGGGCAGAAGCTAAATGAGCTAGGTCAGATTTAAAGCCGGAAAGGTCATGGGCTGTAGCGACGCCAAACAAGCCACTTAGAATCTCACCTCCGAGGTCAAAGAGACCTCGTTTCACACGAGAACGACCTACGGGTGGCTGAATGGGGAATGTGTCATTGAGCTCAGTGAATTTACCAGAAATGTATTGCAACTGCCAGGAGAGTGGGAGGAAAAGATGATATAAATAGTACTGATTTGGGTTGTGTTTCCCCATGAGGGCTGTGGGGTGGGTCTTGATTTTGTGGAGCTAGTGAGCGTAGGCAGGCAGGGCAATGGCTACGTTGGCCAAGGGCACAAGATCGTAGCGTAGGGAGCCTACATCTTCACTGAGCATTACCTCGCCTCCCGGGCCGACCAAGGCCCCGGGACGTACTCCATCATCGTTCTCACCCGACCCAGACAGTAGGAGGGTCAGCACTGCCAGCAGGTAGACCGCTAACATCATACCTAGAAGATTATGTGAGAAATAATGGGAGAGTTCCTTGAGAGGTTGATGGGTGGAACGCAGTTTGGATCGATATTGATTGGTTGATGAATGAGTAGGTGTAGGTGGCGATGAAGGAGACTGATGGATAGGTGGAGATGGGGTAGACTGAGGGATTTGTGGAGTAGGAGGGAGAGCAGTAGGTTGTGCAAGTGATTCTTCCAACACTAAGCCTCGTGGAGCACGTTTTAGATCGTCAGCATGACCCACTTAATGTCTGTAGTGGAGAGGTCTTGGATGTGGAACTTGTTGGCTTTTTTATTCAG
Source organism: Birgus latro (assembly GCA_018397915.1). Classification (NCBI taxonomy): domain Eukaryota; kingdom Metazoa; phylum Arthropoda; class Malacostraca; order Decapoda; family Coenobitidae; genus Birgus; species Birgus latro. The sequence goes on along the minus strand of JAGKTI010029000.1, from coordinate 7,432 downwards.
TACGCAATGGGGGCCGATAAATTTGTTATCCAATTTAGAGGTACGCGTATGGGAATGAGCCAAGACTAGATCACCGACGTTGATAGTGATAGGAGAGGCAGATTTATGTTGGCGTTGTATTATGTCCTCCTTAGATGAAGACAGATTGGATGTTACATACTGATGGATTGTTTGGAAGTTGGCCAATTTTACTTTGACATAATCATCCATGTTTTAGATGGGGTCTGGCTTTGAGGAAAACAGGGTGTATGGTAGGTGTTTGTCAAACCAAAGAGGACAAAGAAGGGAGACTCGCCAATGGAAGTGTTGATGGAGCTATTGATTGAGGATGCCACTTGGGGAATCCAGTCATCCCATGTCGAACTATGGGAGCCTAGGTGTCTGAGGCACTCTAAGATTTTTCTATTGTGGCGCTCTACAAGGCCATTGGAAGCTGGATGGTTAGGTATGACATTGCATTTATTAATTTTAAAGCGGCGTCAGATCTCCTCCAGGAGGCTATTGTTGAACTCAGTACCGTTGTCAGTGAGGATGGTATGTGGTGTACTGAACGGGCAAATTACGTGATCTACGAAGGCACGTGCAACACTCATCGCGGTCTTGTCTGAGAGGTGTACGAGGACATAGTAGCATGAGAAGTGGTCGACTGCTACAAACAAATACTCTGTGCCTGATTCTGTAAGAGGGAGTTTTAGAAGATCGATGGACACTGTTTCCCATGGGCGTGACGGGATTGGATATTGTAAGAGCGGTGCAGGTAAGCCGGTGGAACCTTTGTGGCGGTGGGACGAGATGCAAGAGTCACAGTGCGCATTGATATCGCGACGCATGGTTGGCCAATAGTACTCGAGACATGCTTGGAGCAAGCATCAGTCTTTACCTGGATGGGATGCGTGAGGTGTATCATGAACGATGTGAGGGACCGCAGATATCAGGTCAGTAGGGACAACGAGTTGGTGTACTTCTCTGTTGGGCAAATCCTTCCCTGTAAGGAATGTTTTTCTGTACAAGAGACCATCTTTTAGTATGAACTCATCTAGTGGTACTGGTAGAGCAGGTAAGGTCGTGGCATCTCCTGATTCGAGGAAATAAACTACTTGGGACCACATGGAATCTTTGCGCTGAGAGTTTTGAACATCCTCTGATGTTAAGGTTGTGCTGTCAGTGGCCTCGGGCTGCAGGGACGTGACAGGTGCGGCTACATGACGTGAGAGGGCATCTGCGACTACATTCGATTTTCCTGGGACATACTGAAAAGTGGGATTGAAGTCCTGGATGGTGATGGACCATCTAGCTAACCTACCGGTGAGGTTGCGTCCCTTAAACAAATCACATAGAGGAAGGTGGTCTGTCTGGATATGCACTGGATAACCATATACTATGTCTCTGAAATGTTTCAAGGACCAGACTACTGCCAAAGCTTCTAAATCGGTGACACTGTAATTACGTTCAGCGGTGGTAAGTGCGCGACTAGCATACGCTATTACACGCTTCCTGGATGNAGGTAAGGTCGAGGCATCTCCTGATTCGAGGAAATAAACTACTTGGGACCACATGGAATCTTTGCGCTGAGAGTTTTGAACATCCTCTGATGTTAAGGTTGTGCTGTCAGTGGTCTTGGGCTTCAGGGACGTGACAGGTGCGGCTACATGAGGTCAGAGGGCATCTGCGACTACGTTCGATTTTCCTGGGACATACTGAAAAGTGGGATTCAAGTCCTGGATGGTGATGGACCATCTAGCTAACCTACAGATGAGGTTGCGTCCCTTAAACAAATCACATAGAGGAAGGTGGTCTGTCTGGATATGCACTGGATAACCATATACTACGTCTCTGAAATGTTTCAAGGACCAGACTACTGCCAAAGCTTCTAAATCGGTGACACTGTAATTACGTTCAGCGGTGGTAAGTGCGCGACTAGCATAGGCTATTACACGCTTCCTCGATGCTTGATCAAGTTGCATTAAAACTGCACCAAGTCCTGCGTCTGAGGCGTCTGTGCATAGAAGAAAGGGTTTGGAATAATCAGCGAATGCTAAAATTGGGGCATTGACAAGAGCTGTCTTTAGCGCTTAAAAAGCCTGGGACTGATCATTAGTCCATACAAAGGATACATTCTTCCTTAGTAAGTGGGTTAGAGGAGCGACGATCTTTGTATAGCCTTTAGTGAATCTGCGATAGTAACTACTTATGCCTAAAAAACTTCTGACATATTGGTAGTGGTAGGTTCTGGGAAATTGATGATCGCCTTAGTTTTGTCGTCATTAGTATGAATGCCTTGTGCGTCAATGACATGGCCTAAAGAGTTGATTTTCTTTCTCAGGAAGTCACTTTTACTGAGGTTGATTTTCAGGCCTGCTAGCTGTAGGCGTTCCAATACTTGTTGTAATTTGGCAAAATGGTCAGGGACTGATTTGCTTACAACAATGATGTTATCTAGGTAAGCAAAAAGAGTGTGTCCCATCATGCCACTAAAGACCGAATGGATAAGTCGCATGAATACTGAAGGAGCATTTCTCAAACCAAAAGGAATTCTCTTAAACTGAAAATATCCGGAAGGAGTGCTGAAGGCTGTAATTAGACGAGAGGATTCTTCCATTTCGACCTACCAGTAACCACTGAGGACTTAGGATGAAAAGACTACGTTATTTTCACCTAGTGATTCTAGCATATCTGTGAGGACAGGTAACGGGAAACGGTCTGGAACGGTCACGGAGTTTACTTTATGGTAGTCCACTACTGGTCTAAAGTTGCCATCCTTCTTTGGGACTAAGAAAAGAGGGCTATTCCATGGACTGACGGAGGGTTCGATAATGTCCTGAACTAACATTTTCTGTACCATCAGATCTGTCTGTTTTCTCAAGCTGAGAGGTAACCGATATGCTGGTATGTAAATCGCCTGAGTTCCTGGCAATAGGTCTACATGATGTTTGACTAAGTCTGTCTTGCCCATTTGTTCTCCGGGTAAGGCTACCACATTTCTGTAAGCGTGCAAAAGGTCAAGCAGTTGAGATTTATGCTGTGGAAAATCTTTGCAAGTTAGATTTGAAAGCAGGTCAGGTGAACGAGTTGGAGCAGATCCCGTAGAGTTAATGGCACATATATCTGTTGGTTGACTATCATCATCAGTAGCATCAGTAGGGATAGAGGATTCCTGGCACACCATTACGGCCGCTGGGTATACTAGGAAATCTCCGATCTTTACACCACTTTTGAGTTTTAGTGGAGCATTCGTGAAATTGAGCAAGTACAGATAACAAAGGCTGTCCTCTAAGATCGTGCACCAGGCTGACTCATAAGTTAAGCCATTCACACAACACGTCTCAGGTAGTGTTAGTACATCCACTCCTTCTTTCGCACCTACAACACGAACAGAGACTTTGGTGAACTCATGCCGTAACAAAATTGTGCACGTATTCGTAACTGCACGCCTCGTCTCTGCGTGTTGGAGAACATCAGTCAGACTCTGTGAGGTAGGTAACTGAGACATGTCTGAGTCGGCTGTAGTGCTGTCGTTAGAGGAGGCTGGAAGAGCCTTTTCTGAATGCTGAGAGAATGTAACACCAGGTGCTTCCTTGCTCTCAGTCAGAGAGGGAATGATCTCTGTATTCTCAGGTGATGATGATGATGATGGCTTGGCTTGTTCTGTACTCGTAGGGAGTGCGAGAGTCAGGGGGGACTGAATGACTGAAGTTACTGGCAATACAGGATGGGGACATTCCATACTGTAGACTGGGAACCCACAAATGTCTATACTACTACAGGCAGGCAATAATGCAATGGATTGTTGTGCCATGGTGGGTAAGCCAATAAGGGCATCTTCTGGATATTTCAAGTCGTTAGTTACATGAAATTCTATTGGGAAAGGGAGCAAGGAGCTGTCTAGTTGTACTTCTAAAGTGACTCTTCCTTTGACCTTAAACTCTGAGCCTTCTACACCGCATAGGCGAATGTCAGGCGATTCAAGGAAACTGACGTGATTCCGGTGGCGTTGAATGATGTCTAAGGAGGTATCAGAAATCAAATTTACTCTAGATCCGGTGTCCGTGAGGAACGACGTTTGTATGTCATTACTCCGTCCTAGAATGACTAGACTTGAGGAAGTTATAGGTCCTACATGGCGGATGGGGAGTTAGTGTTCTCTAGGTACATCATATTTGTCTGATAGGGGAGCGGTGCTTCCCCCGACTGGTGGCGATTTAGGTAACGACACTCGTCTGTAGTGTGTGTCGTACTAGTCTTGTGATATTTGCATGTATTGTGACGCGAACGGGAAGGAGGCCGTCTAGTTGGAAGTGAGGCCGTGTGTGTTTATGGTCGCAACTGTTTGTTCGATGTCCTGGTTTATCACAGTGCCAGCAGAGGATTGAGGACTGTCTGTTCTGTCGGACGCTATACTGATGACGACCGGCGGTTGGAGAACGATGTGTGGCAGGTCTGCCTCGTGTGGTTCAACGGGAACGGTATTGGTCTGGGGGAGTGGTAGTGTGACAGACGTGAGAGAGCAAGGGTCGGTCTTTGGTCTGACGCGTGTGGTTTGAACCTGTTCTTTCATGGATGGTTTTAGTGATCTGAACAATTTTATCTCCTGGATTGAAACCGATCGCCAAGGCTATTTCCCTCTGTTTAGGAATAAGCCAATGGAGGAATCTCAGGTAACCAAATAAATCTGCAAGGTTGTTGAGTGAAACCATAGGAGCTCCCTCTATGTTCTGTACCCATTTCGTGCCTATAAGTAATTGGCGGATCTCGCTACTAGTGGCTTTCATGGCAGCGGCTGCTTCGCGTAGTTTGGCATGTTGGGGGGGGACTTGCAAATCCTCATCCATCTGGGTGAGGAGATTAGTGAACACAATGAGAGATGCAGCATTGGAATGTTGGCAACAAATTGTTATGAGTTCCTTACAGAAATCATCAAAGGTTGTTATGCCATCAAAATTCCAGCACGGATCGCTGATCTGATATCCGATTTGCCTTGGTGTAAGCGACCCATGAGATAAGAGACTTTGAGGTTTTCATCTGTAATCCGCCAATTGTGGATGTCGGTTTTGACCTCTCTGAGAAAATCATAAACGGACCAAGTGGAGTCCTCGCTGGTAAATTTGGGACGATTGGCATCGTCGAGATAGACAGACTGGGGAGTAGGGGTTGGTTGGTTCATGGTTGGAAGCATGGAAGTGATGGGAGAATAAGAGAGAGAGAAGGTAGTGGTAGTTAAGTGTAAGCGAGACGAGAGATGAAGTGGGGCAGAAGAATTAACGAGAGCGGTAGGAGTAAGGAGAGAAGCAGACTCTGTAGTAACAGGGGTAGAGTNAGTGTGTGGTGAGGCAAGTAATGAAGTGGTGGGTGGTGAGCTAGGTCGTGGGTACATGCGTCCGCTGCGTAACTGAGTCACTGAATCGTCCTCGGCGGGTGGATTGTGATCATTGGTTGTTTCTTGACTGAGATTGGATGGAGTAAGTTCCGTATAGTGAAAGTATGACATGTAGTCTGGTGATGTAATATAAGATGAGAGATGAGGAGTGATATATACATATATTTACAGTATGAAGATGAGAAAATGAACTATGAGAATGGAAATGGAAATGGAAATGTATGGAGATGACGGAATGCTAGTTGCAATAAATAGTAGGTGAGTAATAAAGACTGGCTGTGAAGGTGACTATGAAGTAAGGAGTGGAGATGAATTATGATAACAACACACAATCTGTAGAGAAAATCGGAGGGTAATCTCTATAGAAAGTCAAATGGGTGGATGAAAGTATACTATTATAGTTACAAAGCTGAGTGGTGAACGTAGTGGAGAGGGAAGGTGAGAGTGTTGATCAGCTGGTGGGAGAACTGGGAGGTCACGTGGTGGCGACGTCAGAGGCAGGCGTGGTGGATGAGACTGGTTGTGAATACGGCTTGTAGTAGGTATATAGGATGAGTCTTGGAAGAGGTGGAGGCTCTCGCTGGTCTTGAGTGATACGTGAGTATGAGGGTTGAGTGGTGCGGCGGTTGGTTAATCCGAACCAGATGGGAGGCACTAAGAGGTGGACAAATGTCTCCACAGGCAGATGCAACGCTGGTGGGTGGCAGATGTGGCAGATAGCATTGACGTGGCAGACACAGAGGGTGAACGGCAGATGCTGGAGAGGGCCACCGGGAGATGAACAGGTGTCTGAACAGGCGTTGGAACAGGGAAGACAGGTGCGGAGGGCGGCGGCGTCGATAGTCGCGGCCTGTGTGGGGTTGTGGTCGACTGTGAGGGAAATTGGACTCATGTAGATGCAGAGCCGGTATGATGCCACGAAAGTGAGGGCGAGGCTGTGAGAGGCGGAGCAGCAAGGAGGTGTTTGTGGCACTAAAACACTGTAGGAGGCGGTCAGAAACGATGGTCCGAACACCGCTGCTACCAAAATGTTAGCCCTCGACTGCCTGGGACATATGGCATTGGTTGGCTGGCAAGTCTGGGAACACTGCTTATGTCTGCGGTTCTAGGATACAGTGGGGGGGGGCATATATACATATACATAACACCATAATACATACATATAAGGGGAATGGTACATTCGCTTCATACACATTTTCATACACGTTCAGCTCCATACACATTCATACATCTTCATCTGTTTCATTACCTTTATACACATTTTTATACATACAGAACCATACACATTCCCAGTTTACAAACACCTCTTCATACGCATCCTTTGATTTCATATACATTCACTTGATACGTATTCATTTTCCGTTTACTTATGGTGCATCTTTCTAGCATACACATTCATACACATTCACTGATATTATGCACATTTTCATACACATTTGCACACATTCATTGATTTCATATGCTTTCACTTTATACACATTCATTTTCATTTGGCTCATGGCGCTTCCTTCCAGCATACACATTCATACACATTCACTGATTTCATATACATTTTCATATACAACCATACCCATTCATTGTTTTCATACACAATAATACACATTCATTGACTTCATACATATTCACCTCATACACAATCATACAAATTCAGTTTTCGTTTACTTATGGCGCTTTCTCCCAGCATACACATTCATTGATTTCACACATACTTCCATACACATTCACTGATTTTATGTACATTTTCAAACATTCATACACATTCATTGGAATCGTGTACATTTTTATATTCATACATTCATTGACTTTAAATATATTTTAATACACATTCATCTTAATACACATTCATTCATTAGGGTGAAGAGACTGTAGCACCAGTCGAGCAGGGCAGTACTCCCAAGGAGGATGGAAAGCTGATGACAAGGAGAGCTGGAGCTCCCGTTTCATCAGCCCTCAGGACTTGTTCCTGACCATCCTCCTTTGCTGAACTTTTTCAGTGTCTCAGTTACACAGAGAGTAGACCAGCATGCTCTCCAATACAAGTTTCTCTAACTGTCAACA
>JAGKTI010028999.1:0-12777 GCA_018397915.1 Birgus latro | reverse complement strand
AGGCGTAGGGAATGTCAGTTTATGTTTTGCTCATTTAATGCCACCGATGAGAAATGGAGTGGTCTCCTGATTTACACTGTCTGTATTGAACACCGAAGCCGCGTTAGTGGGATTTCAGTAAGATAAATATAAAGCTAGTAATTTTTACGAAGGCTTGTAAACCCACTCTGAGAGGCCTACCTTCTCATCCATAATATACGTGGTACGAACAAGGTCCCTTTTTATCTGATGGATGGCAACGTAATCAATAGAATCGATGAAGCAGTGAGTGCCCTTCTGAACCTGCGTCAGGAGGAAGGTGTCAGTGTCGTCAGGGTTGGTGATGGGGTCGAGGTACATCCGACGTCCCAGAGTGAGGTACACAGGGTTGGTTGATTGAAGGAGGGCTTGGGGAAGATACGACCCGTATTCCACCATGCTGGGGCTGGATGAAGGAGAATAAGAAGAGGTATAAGGTTTAGATTAAGCTGTAACACTTCCTTGAAAGTTTCAAATTTTTCGCATAAAAATTGTCAGTAATATTGGGTTTGCCGAAGAATCCTGCCATAAATTATAATCTGTTATTTATTTGTTTAAGTTTTTATATTTAGTTGCCAACATCTGTAAAGTCAGAGTATTTCGCGGCAAATGTACACCCGAGGAAAGTTCCGCGATATACACTCACTCACCACTTCTAAATACTAAATGTGAGACAAGTCGTTGTGAAGCAGTAACCAATATTCATATATCTGGTAACTGTGTGAGAAGGATGGGGACCGAAGTGGGAGGGGTAGGAACTATCAGCTCCCCCAACCTTCCTCCTCCCTTAACCTCTCCCCTCCCACACAGTGGTACCAGAAATTTGAGTGTCTGGCGACTGCTTCAGTAGTGGTTATCTCACGCACAAAGGTCCGAACTGGCAGGCAGGTGTATGAGGCGGAACTTTCCACGGCTGTACAATGATTTATATTGTACATCCAACATCCCATGGAGAGATAAACAATAGCTGGATTCTTGAGGGGCTGGTCGATGAAGTCTCTGAAGTCTGCTCTACAGGGTCTGGATGCGGGAGACAGAGGTGTACGATCCTGTGTTATGTGTTAGGGAATATCTTCAATGAAGCTAGAATTGGACATAATCTGGGCAGAGAGTTTAACGATTTAAGTCAGGATGAAAACTAAACAAAGATCAGTCTGATTCTTTGGTTCACCTTCATGGCCTTCCTCTTCTCACTGTGATGCGAAAGCGTCCAGAATTTGGCCCAGTGAAACAGCGCTTTTTTCTATATTTTATTCGAACCTTAACGATCAGAAAGTTTAAATCGGAATATATCGTTAACTGGCCGCAGTGTGAACAGGTCATTTGTGAGCAATGTAGGTCTTGGAGCCGGGATTAAGGTGAAAAGATATTAAGAATAATGCTTTCTAATTCCATCATATAATGCGAGAGTGCAGGAAGACCAGAGGGAAAGAGAAAGTTAGCATTTCATGATTGTCACTACATTCCTCTCAGCAAACCGATGTAGAAGAGGCTGCTGGAAATTGTAAAATATTGGAAATATAGGAAAATCATCCATTGGGTGTCTGACTTCATCTTTGTGATTTCAGGGTTGACAGAGTCTGTGAAACTTTGAAGCATGATAATGGCGACACAAAGAAAAAACTGCAACACAAATTTACAAATAGACCCACCCATTATTGTCTATTGACAATAAGGCATGGGTAGAGACCACAGTGAGCTCACACATAAAGTTAACATGAAAGTAAAATGATTAAGATAAGTGATGATTAAAGGTAAATGAAAAGAGATGATGCCTCTCTCACACAATATCTGAGCCTTCTATTTGTTCCAAAGTCCCCTGATAGTAGGGGTGCAGTACTTGCTACCTTTGGTTCATCTGACTTGGGAACACAGTGAACTGCAGATGCTGCCCACCTGCAGTCCACACTCCTCCTCTAGGGGAAAAGGAAAATACATGAGGGACGTTTGTATAACCAAGCAGGTGAGCCACCCAGCTTTACTGGTGTCATCACATTAAGGCGTTCTTCTCGAACACCAATTTAAATCAAAAGAGGGAAAATGAAAAAAAAAAAAACTCTTGTTACGGACGTGTATATTAATGTGCACTCTTAACCCTTAAACTAATCACCAAAAGGGATAAGGTAAAGTTCACACGAAAACTAACTTAATTTTACTGTACACTATAACACACACATCCGATAAAGATTCTGGGTTCGGATTACAAAGAGAAAAATGCACAAATAGCTCTGTGTAATACAAATATAAATTAGGTACTCTTACCTAACCAGATCACAGCTCAGTGGAGCGTAGGTACACAAACAAATACTCACAGATACCGAACACCAGTGGCTTGGAGACAGGGTAAAAACCAAGTATAAATCACACACAAGTATAGGTGACAGAAATGAATAAATTATAGAAGTGTAGATGGAGTAGTGAATAAACTAATAAGGGTGCAAAACAGTGTCTTTTGAAGTTAATGTCACGTAATAAGCAAAGAGAAACTATGAAGGAAAGTGTAATAAAATGTGACAAAGTACGTGACTGTACAAAGACGTATGAATGTGTCTCTTGACAAGTGACTTTAGAAGTGAGCTCTCTCTGCTTGATCGAGCTAATAGAACGTCGTGTCTCCGCCTCTTTCGGTTATTTAGCCATTATATATTTAGAATAATAATCTCCAGCCACTCAAACAGTACTAGTACCTCGTACGACCCATGAGGCCTCACTCAGCTCACCCATAGCCAATTACAAGCCATCAAGAAAGTCAGAGAAAGATTTGGCATACTTTGATTGGCAGTGACTCTGAAAATACGCTACGCCTCTCTCAGGCTTACTGTACTTTCCCACGGACAGGAGCAGTTAAACTGGGAAATAGGATCTTTGTGATAATCTCCTAATCTATTTCGGATGAACCCTTTTGACCGCTGTGTACACACAGTGACCCTTTGTGCGACCCACCAACCCACCAGGTCAGAACATGATAGGAAAGGATTAACTGATTTCTCATCTGCTCCTCGTTTTATCTGTACACTTATCATCTCCCTCTCCTACTTCTATCACACAACTGGGGTATCTACGCCAGTAACATCTCCCTTCCTGAGAGAAGAAATTTTCCAAGGGAAATTTCTGGACACTGTACAAATTAAGTTCTCGACAGGCAATCTGCTAGAACATTTTCGTCCCAATGTACGTGTCTTACATCAATGAAGTATTCTTGCAAAAATAGGGCCCAGTATGTCAATCTAAGATTCTTGTCCTTAAATCGGGACAAAAATTTCAGAGGATGTCGATCAGTGTATACTACAACATCACCTAACCCTGGACCAACATATACAGAAAGTGTTGGAGGGCAAGTATGAGTGCAATGAGTTCTTTCTCAACAGTTGAATGATTCCTTTGGGCTTTATTGAACTTTTTACTGAAGTAGCACACAGGCATCTCAAAACCCTGATCATTATCCTGTAGCAAAACTGCACCAGCCCCTAGACCACTAGTATCAACAGCTAATTTAAAAGGTTTGTCAAATTGGGAGCTTGAAGCACTGGGTGATTTGATAGGATGGCTTTAACTTTTGAATAGGCATCCTCACATTCTGGCTTCCACTCATACTTGACTCCTTTTCTTAACAAATCAGTGAGGGGAGCTACAAGATCAGAGAAGTGCAGGACAAAGCGTCTGTAGTACCCTACCATACCCAAGAATCGTTGCAACTCTCTCTTATTTTTGGGTTGGGGAGAATTTACTATGGCCTGAACCTTTACATCAGGTGGACTAACTTGGCCAAAACCGACTACATAACCTAGGTACTGCACTTGAGCCCTTACAAATTCACATTTAGGTAAATTAAGCACCAAATTAGCAGAGGACAGTCTCTGCAACAAGGCATCTAGTTGGCTCAAGTGTTGTTCCCAAGTATTGCTAAAGATTACAACATCATCAATGTAGGTTACACAACCATCCAAACCCTGGGTGAGTTCATTCATCAGCCTTTGGAAGGTGGCAGGAGCATTCTTCATACCACAGGGCATGACTTTACATTTATAGGTACTGCCACCAACCACAAAACAGGAAATTTCTTGGGTCCTTTCTGTGAGAGGGACTTGTCAATATCTCTTCATCAAATCCAACTTGGTTAAGTACATAGCAGTGCCAATAGCATCTACACAATCATCTACTCTAGGTAGCGGGTAGGTGTCAGTTTTTGTAAGAGAGTTAACTTTGCGGTAATCAATGCAAAGACTATGGGACCCATCGGGTTTAGGAACCACTATGACCGGGGAGCACCACTCACTTTGACAGGGCTCGATTAACCCTTGCTCCAACAGGTAGTTCAGTTCCTCCTTGATGATGGTCTGCTTTGAAGGACTAGCCCGGTAGGGTGGCTGCTTCACAGGACCAGCATCTCCAACAACCACATCATGCTGTACAACATCCGTCCGTCATGGGGTGTCCCGGAAGACATTACGGAACTTGCTGAGAAGTTCAACCAGCTCGGCACGTTGCTCTACAGTCAAGTGGGAGAGTTTATCTGCCAGCGTACTCCAAGCGCCCTGGTTTCCTCTCCAACTGGTCATCTGGTCCAACGTCAAAGTCCAGCCCTCGTCCTCCGCCAACTCGGTAGCCGTCACTACACACGCAGCCTTAGGGGGGTCCACGTCTCACCTGTGGTACTCCTTCAACATATTGATATGGCACAGTCTCCGTTCCTTCCTCCGGTCTGTTGTTAAAATGACATAATTCACTTCGCCTACCCTCTTCTCAACCACATAAGGACCCGCAAAACTTGCCTGCAGAGGCTTAACTTGAATGGGTAGTAAAACAAGGACTAAGTCACCCGGGTTGAATATCATGTTCCTGACTTTCTTAGAGTGGTCATACCATCTTTCCATCTTCTCCTGAGATTACTCTAAGTGTGCCCTGGCTACTTCCATGCTATAGGTCAATCTATCTTTAAATTTTGACACATAGTCTAACAAGTTAATCTGATCATCATCTTTGACCCATTTTTATTTGAGAAGTTTAAGTGGGCCTCTTTCCTCATGGCCAAAAATCAACTGAAATGGGGAGTAGCCTAAAGACTCACTTGGCGCCTTTCTGGCTGCAAACAGTAAAAAGGGCAAAAACTTGTCCCAGTCCTTTTCATCAGCACACAGCTTCTTGAGAATGTTTTTCAAAGTTTGGTGATACCTCTCTAATGCATCCTGACTCTGAGGATGATATGCTGTGGATGTGATCTGGGAGATGCCTAACTCCTTAAGGGTTCGTCTGAAGAGTCTGGAATTAAAATTACTGCCTTGGTCTGATTGAACTTCCTTAGGGAGTCCAAAACGGGTAAAGAAGGTCAGCATCTCTTTTACAACCAATTTATCTGAAATATTCCTCAAGGGAATGGCTTCAGGATATAGTGACCATGTCTAACATTGTGAGGATGAACTGGTGGCCTGAAGAGGTTTTAGGCAAAGGACCAACAATGTCCACAAGGACTCTCGTGAATGGGGCCTCAAACACAGGTAGAGGAATCAAAGGAGCCGCAGGGATCGGCTTATTACTCTTACCGACTTGCTGACAGGTGTGGCATGACCTACAGAACCGTGCGACATCTCGATGGATTCCAGGCCAATAAAAATGCTGCCAGATGCGGGAGAGTGTCTTCCTCACCCCCAAGTGACCTGCTAAAGAAGAGTCATGAGCAATGGACATAATTCTTTGCCTATAGGCCTTGGAACTACCACCTGGTGTACCGTCTCCCACTCGATATCATGAGCAACACTAGGAGATCTCCACCTTCTCATTAATATGTCGTTTGGCAGTAAATAATAACATTCTCTCAGTTCAGACTCACATTCATCTTCCCTAACTGCGGAGTCAACTAAAGTGGACATCTCTGGATCAGATCGTTGCAAATCAGCCAATCTTGCATTTACATCAATGTGAGGAGAATCATCAATCTCAGAGTCATTCAACTGGGCAAAAAAGGTATCACAAAGCCCAATAATATCATCGGCATTGCCAGTGCCATGACTATCAACATTAGCACGGCTGGCCTTTGCTGTCATAGCTCTGGTTACAGCACACCCGGGAAATACAATAGAATCCAACTCTGTTGTCCTATCCTCACTCAGGGTTTTTTTTGACACAGAGGGAAGAGCACTTACCTGTCCTCCCACCAAGTCATTGTCCGAAAGGAAAGTGACTCCTTGTACAGGAAGTTGGTCAACAACACCAATACTCACTGAACCAGTAATTAACTCAGCTAGACCCTGCAACATGACACATTCATTAGGGTCAGCTACATCAACAATCCCCTTCAACATTAGTGACTGAGAAGCTCCTGTGTCTCTAAGTATAGTGACTTCCTTACCACCTTTTCCATCAAATGAAACTATCCCTTTAGATATAAAGTTAGCAAATAAATTATCTGGGGAGGAGTCAGTTACCGTACTACTTGGGGGAGGACACTCTGATGGTGTCTTATTACCACTCTCACTTGAACCTGACGGCTGTACTGCTCCAGTCTTACTAGTGTCTAACAATGGCTCTACAGGAGTCTGTCTGTCATCCACTGACAGCTCCACTCTGGCCTTATCAACAATTTGCACTTGCTGGGGTGGTGTCTGACTACCGCTAACAATAACTGTGGAAGGCTGCTCACTGATGGTGTCAAAAGCTCCCCAAGAGTTTACCAAAGTAATAAGTTTCACATTAAAACTTTTCCCTCGTTTCTTCCAGCACGAATCCTCCCAGTGCCCCGTTTCCTGGCAGTACTGGCATAATCTGACACCTTTCTTTGACCCTCTGGCAACACTGTCCTCACTTACTTTTGTGGAACTAACATGATCTGGGGTTGCAACATTTCCACTAGTGTCACTTAACATTAACTTGCCTTTACCAGAAGAATGGTTCACAAAAACTGGTTGGTTCACTCTCCTACCCTTAGCAAATGAATGAGGCTTACGTTCATGCTTATGAATTATACTATAATTATCAGCAACTAAGGCAGCCTCATCTAGGGCATCTACCTGCTTCTCCACCAAGTGTGTTGCAATATCCCTGTCTATTTTATCATTGAAACTCTCCAAGATCATTAACTCCCTTAATTTCGGGAAAGAATTAACATTCTTAGCACGTAACCAATTGTCACATAAATCTGTAAGTATTCTAACATACTCCACATGAGTCTGATCTTTCTGTTTAAAAGTGGATCTAAACTTAAGCCTATATGCCTGTGGCACGAGTTCTTATGCCTTTAGAATAGCCTCTTTAGACAATCATATTTAGCACTTTGCTCCACTGATAAAGAAATATAAACCTCTTGAGCCTTTCCTTTCAAAACACTCTGCAACAGTATTGTCCACGAGTCTTTTGGCCATGAGAGACGACCTGCCACCTTTTCAAACATATGAAAATACCTAGTGACGTCTTGCTCGTTAAAGGGAGGGACCAGCTTGATGTTCTTAGCAACATCAAAAGATGAACTACTGCCAGAAAAACTACTAGCTCTAGGTAAACTAACAGCTTGCTTCATTCTGAATTCATGATCCATTTCCTTTTGTCTCATCTGGGCATGTATTTCCAATTCTCTCAACTTAAGTCTGGCTATCTCAAGTTGTACTGGATCACTAGAATCATGAACAGAAACAACACTGGGCCCTGGTGGCTCCGATGATAAAGACTCAGGGTTAACGACTTGTGCAGTATCAACTGGCTCTGGACTAGCTATGGAGGACTCACTTTGTGCAAACATGATTTCCAACACTAGATCAAGTAAGCAAGTCTTATAAATGGAGGCAGGAATTGTCACATTTAAGGCCTGGGCAAGCAATTTAAGCTCGTGCTTCTTAAGAGTTTTCACTTTGGTTGCGGTAGGCTTAGAATCAAGAAAGGCTTTCACATCACTATCACTGATCATATTAAAGTAAGCGCTGTGTATTTGCCAAGGTAATTAATATGTCAGAGCAATCCTGGAAAAAGGTCACCAAATTGTTATAGAGAACAAAGAGTTATCCTGGTAAGAGGTCGCCAAATTTGTTACAGACGTGTATATTAATGTGCACTCTTAACCCTGAAACTAATCACCAAAAGGGATAAGGTAAAGTTCACACGAAAACTAACTTAACTTTACTGTAAATTATAACACACACATCCGATAAAGATTCTGGGTTCGGATTACAAAGAGAAAAATGCACAAATAGCTCTGCGTAATACAAATGTAAATTAGGTACTCTTACCTGACAAGATCACAACTCAGTGGAGTGTAGGTACACAAACAAATACTCATAGATGCCGAACACCAGTGGCTTGGAGACAGGGTAAAAACCAAGTATAAATCACACACAAGCACAGGTGAGAGAAATGAATAAATTATACAAGTGTAGATGGAGTATTGAATAAACTATTAATGAACAGTGTCTTTTGAAATTAACGTCATGTAATAAGCAAAGAGAAACTATGAGGGAAAGTTTAATAAAATGTGACAAACAAAGTACGTGACTGTACAAAGACGTATGGGTGTGTCTCATGAAAAATGACTTTAGAAGTGAGCTCTCTCTGCTAGATCGAGCTTATAAAACGTCGTATATCCGCCTCTTTCGGTTATTTAGCCATTAGGCGTTTAGAATAAAAATCTCCAGCCACTCAAACTGTACTAGTACCTCGTACGACCCATGAGGCCTCACTCAGCTCACCCATAGCCAATTACAAGCCATCAAGAAAGTGAGAGAAAGATTTGGCATACTCTGATTGGCAGTGACTCTGAAAATACGTTCTGCCCCTCTCAAGCTTACTCTACTTTCTCACGGACAGGATCAGTTAAACTGGGAAATAGGATCTTTGTGATAATCTCCTAATCTATTTCGGGTGAACCCTTTTGACCGCTGTGTACACACATTGACCCTTTGTCCGACCCACCAGGTCAGAAGGATTAACTGATTTCTCAGCTGCTCCTCAATTTATTTGTACAGTTATCATCTCCCTCTCCTATTTCTATCACACAACTGGGGTATCTACGCCAGTAACACTCTTTATATCTAAATAAGCCAGCTCCTTCAGCACATGGAAAAGGTGCGGATAGACAGGCATGGTTAGTACTAACATAATGTTTGCAGAAAAGGCACATTGATAATGAAAAGAGATGATAATTAAAAGGACGTTTATAAAACATGAAATTACGCTACTCTTACATGATGTCAGATTCAGCCAGTTCCTCCAGCGTCTGTATACGGTGTGGGTAGACGGGCACGGTAAGCACTGACACAAGATTGCTCATGTAGGCCGCCGCTAAGATGTCCACAGCCACCCACCAGAAAATCAGCCACACACGCGCCCACGAAAACACCCTTACCCTACTGTCATTCATGGACTGGCCCAGCAGACCCGACACAACCTGGGAGTTTATATAGGAATTAGTTCTGCGAATATAAAGAAAGGGACTAAGAAAGTTTGGATTGGGAAATCTGAGGAAAATTTATATTTTGAGATGTAAGATGGCAATTTACGCCATGGCATTTGTAAGTCTTGATATTCATGGCTTGATTCATCACCCTGGACACTATCTGTTCCACACAATAAATGAGAAAAAATCTTTTAAACCCTGGAGAAGAAGAAGACTTCCTTAACATGAGTATGTATGTTTACCTGGCATCATTTTGAAATGATTACTTGATATTGCCGCTAAAACACCAAAGCTGCAGGTTCACAGAGATCAGAGGTCCTGCTTATAATTGTTCAGTAACCATAGATTGGTAATTCCAGGTATAATTGTCCCAGCAGTTTCTCAATGTAGTGCATTTTCTCTGGGTTCCTAGAAAAGCAGATCCTTGGCTCATCCCTTAACGTCACTACAGAATCTGTTCCTGTATGTCAAAGGGGAGTTATGCCAGACAGTGTTCCTTACCACTACTTGTGTACCATTTGCGTCCAGGTAGATTTTACCCGTCTCATATGAATATGTGATCTGACTTATATTATCTGAACTCAAGGCAGAAACATTGTGCAAAGGAAATTCTTGAGATAGATTGATAAAATTTCCTGGACTGAATTTTAAGAAATTTGAAATGTCATTCTCGTAAAAAATAAAAATAATCTGTGCCCTTCCTATTGTACAGTAACTTATTTATCAGAAATATGGTGTTCTACAAAATTCTAGATTACAATACAGCACCTGATCCTCACACAGCTCCTGATAATAAACTAAGCAATACTATGAAGATTATGGCTTGAAGACAGAATTGTATATACCTCTTAAATCCAGATGGGTCATTAAGGTAGATAGATTTTTTTCCTTCACAGAAGTTTTGGGTATCACGTGGAAGAACTGATATAAAGTTCTTTTTACAAAGACACAGAAGAATGTTGATAAAACCAATGCTATAACAAGGGTAGATGATATATTTCTTATCACAGATAAATATTAGGTACCTGATACATCAGAGTGGCAACTCAAATGAAGTTAGATTCTTATCACAGATAATTAATAGATACCTGGTACATCAGGGTGGCAACTCAAATGAAGTTAGATTCTTATCACAGATATTATAATTAATAAATACATAATACATCAGAGTGAAAACTCAAATGAAGTTAGATTAAAGTATAACATCTTTGAATTCGTCTGCCTGGGCCCAGATTTCCTAAGAAGCTTATGGTCGATTTTGTGTCGTAACATGGATTCGTTCACGAAGGAAATGAGAGTTCAAAATCTTCACGTCTTTTGATCTTCCTGCATAACCAAATAACTTCTCCGGTCAAAACGTTGGCCTAGCTAGGATTGGTTTTTACAGGAAGGACAGGGGTAACGAGAGAAGAGAATCCTTTTCTGTTTCTAATTCATCCTATGAAAAAAACTTTAGTTACGAGAGACAGGTGACTATATGTGTGTGAATCAAGACTGTTGTGATTTCACTGACTGAATATCACAGGACTGGAATGCAAGAAGTTTTGCTTCTTCTTTTTCCTACACTTATCCGATACAGAATGATAAACTTGACTGCTTATTCGCCTGGTAGTTTTGAGACTACTGAGAAGGAACTGCAACCATGTCGTCACTATACTTACAACTGTCGTGTAATAATTAACGCCTTTACCCAGAGAACATTTCCTTCGCTTTTTTGGTGTACGCTTAGATCGTTTTATTATTTTCAGGAGAGATCCCATGGGCTGTAGGTGTTCATTCGGTCCATTCAGCACGGACGAGACATGGAGCAATTTCTTTGGTAAAGTAATTAAATACAATGCCTTGATTGATTCTTCTTAATAACAAATTGGCAAAATGATAACCATAATTATGCTGAAAAATGAAATAAACTTTTTACACATACAATATGTTTGATTTGTGTACTTTATGCCCTTCTGCTCTTCTAAATTAAAACTATGTAATACTATTGAACTTTCGGGTTTGTCTTGTTGACAGTTGAACTGAGGTTCAAAATATATATAGATTGTTACACTAAAAAAGTTGGTTTTGAAATACATTAAATTACAATGAGAGTACATTTCAAATTTACAATAATATTATTTGCAGTTAATATGAAATTGTTATAAGTTTATTCCAGTCGATTATTTGACGCTGCCTGCATAGGACAGCCCTACTGGGCAAAAATATTTAATATTTTCAACCGTCAAGCAAATATTTTAATTGCAAATCGTAATGCCATATATAAATACATAACAGGGAATCACAAAACAATTCCTTGGTGGTTATGGTCAAGAAGTACAAAAACAATTTCATGGATTGCATTACACTTAAGAATTACATAATGCCTCGAGAGAGATGACATTGCATTACACTTAAGAATTACATAATGCATCGAGAGAGATGACATTGTCTTCACTATCCTCATGTCTCAAACTGACAGTAAATTCAGTCACCATTTTGTCACATTCTAAAAATGACCATCCTTTCCAGTGTGATGGCATCTTTACTACAGTCAAAGCAAAACCTTATCAGCCTATATCCCAGAGTTCAGGTGTATAAAATGTTAACGTTACCAACAACACCAAGTATTGTAGCAGATCAAAGGGGTAAATCACCTTGAGAATAATGTCGACGGGGTCACTGAGGTGATGGAGGTAGTGGAGTAAGCAGGAGAACAGAGAGGCAGCTGCAATGGTGGAAGCCAGAATTAAGCCCCAGAGCAGAGCGGAAAAAGGGAACACGATACTCCTCCAGCGGGGTATGGGGGGTGGGACACGTAGGAGAATTGCAAAGCTGTTTCGCCAGTATGGGTAGGTGTGGTCAAAGTCACTGGACCGATCCATGTTAAGATTCATTGCATTGATCACCATGTCGTTATTACTGTACATTATATCGCCCAGCACCCCATTCCAGGTTCCATTCTCCTTGACTCCACATATGACTGAGTCGTTGAAGCGGAGTTCATGAGTGAAGTTGTATTTATCGCCAATGATCTGAAGCGCGTCCGAGTTTCCGCCAATGCATTTACCGTCTTTTCCGTAGTATAAGAACGGTGGGTCGAGGCAGACGACTGGTACCTCTAGAACCTGTCCTCCAAAGTCCCTGAAGCGATTAGGGAAGAGTGCGTGTCTGGTGTGAAATTTCTCGGTGCTCCAGACTCCTAGTAGTGCCCTGGTGCTTGTGGGTATACTGGTGTAGGCAATTAAGCGTTGATGACCCGCTCGTTCTTGTGGCTGCAGCAACAAGATGAACTCTGAGCGCTGAACAAGAGGTTGATTGAATACTGACGCGGTATTGAGGTGGGGGCTGAGACAGAAGAGGATGAGGTGGCTGGGGTTCCATTCTTTGCTGTTTCCTAGGAG
>JAGKTI010028998.1:0-12778 GCA_018397915.1 Birgus latro | reverse complement strand
TTTTTTTGGGGGGGCTCAAACCTTCACTTTTGGTGAGAAATCGAAAATTCATAGAGAAATCGCCCTCCTGAGGCTATAAATGGTGCTACAGATGATGAGTCAGCCTTATATTTTCCCTCTTTCTCAGGGTACCTGGCTAAAGAAAACGAACTATGGAAGGGTTAACTAATTGAAGCCACTTTAAATTACGTATTTATTTATTTATTTGTACGAATTTATGTGTAGTACAAGACTATATTGGTTTTCACACATTTATATTGGCAATAGAAGCATTGTTCAGTCACCAAACACATCCACATATGGCACTTTCCTTTACGACATTACCACCTCATCACTTCTGTTTGTTTCTTGCTCTAGCTTCTTTGTTTCTTTGTCTTCCACCTCAGGAATCACTTTCACCGTGAATTTCGTCATTGGAGAGACCGTGGGGCAACATGTCTTTACTGGACAGGTCACTGCTAATAGGTGAATTGCCGAGTGTGGGGGGAGGGGTGGAGGGGGGGGTCAGGTGGGGCCAGGCAGTATCCCCACTTGACAGCAGATAGAGGAAGGTCTCCCACATATGACTACCAAAAGTCACCCATGAAACTTGAAAATTGTGCAAATTATGACCCTTGCAATTGCGCGACGTACCCGTACGTTGATGGGTGTAGCTGTGACAAAACGTTGCGACGTACCCATGTACCCATACGTCGATGGGACGCCTCGGGTTAAGAATAATCAGTCAAAAATAAAGGTCACAGGGTAGGGTCAAATGTTCGGTTGTAGATCGACTCTAAAGCACAGGTGTTGCACTGTCCAAATGTCCCTTCTAGTTATTATCTCCAAATGATTTTATTTAGCACATGAGAGGCTTTCCAAATGGGGAGGAGAGGGAATTAGTCAGAGCTTTCATTAACCGCTTTACTATTATGACGCTATTAGTTGGAAGAATTGAAAAAAAAAAAAATCTATAACACCAAGGCGTTAACAAAATCAGCGTAACAAATATAAAAAATACTTTTTTATAGAATATGTGAAGGTGTAGGGATGACAGTTGACCAAAGCCACTAGAACGAGGTCGAGGCAGTAAGAGGAAATACGAGTGTAACGTTATCCCTACATCTATTTTTTTTCTTTTTAGCTCAGTCGGTACCATTATGGTATAATAATTAAGTAAAAATAAGTGCACATAACAAGAAGTGTCATGATTATTGTATAGGTATTACTAAACTCTGCAGTGCAAAAAAATATGTTAATAAGATAGAGTATAGGGTCGGGGTTATAGGCCCTTTTATTGCCTCGACCTTGTTCCAGTGGTTTTTGGAGCTCTTCCATCCCAACATCTTCACATAATTTATAAAATGTATTTTCATACTTGCAGTGTAAATGTCACCGTAGTTTCTTGCTTGACTTATGAACAAGTGAGTCTAAATTTCCAACGATTGAGTATTTTCATCTGGCATTAGCCAGAATAAAGTATCAGAATGTTCTTGTCTTCATTCTGATTAACCAGTCATTGTGGGATCAGTAATGATTGTTGTAATACAGTCCAGTATTAAAGGTTAAAATGTGGAGGTTTAGATCAACAGTTTGAATCTTGAGCTTACTAACAGCATATTAGCATTTAGATTTTTTTGAATGTGTCCAGTTCCGGGCATAGGCCTCACAGCCCATTCCCGGAGACCCAGCAATCCTCCTACGTACTATACACCTCCACATGCCACCACTTCGGCACTAACATCCACCATCCATACTGTTGTATTGGTATTAGCTGGGATATTTTTACGGCATATCGTCAGGTCTTTTAGTAGATCACTATCTCTGTTTTTAACGAAATTAAAATCCTTAAATTGTTCTTTGCTCCAGACACAATTCGAACCTGGATCCATCACTACAGGCCGCCTTTCTACCAGTTCGGCACAAGGGCCTTTTTGTACTATGTCTTATTTTTGTCACTGACAGACGAAAACAGTATATTCACATTAGAAGAGGATTATTTTAATTGATCATAAGAAAATGGTAAACATGGAAGCAGAAAATCTGTTAATTTAGTTTTTTGTTTGTTTTATTCCTCCTCCTGACCTCACAAATCCCAGCATATCCTGCGAAAGTCGTTTCTCTTCCACTTTGTTATTCATATTTTTTCCCGGTATATCCAGAAAAGGGATAAAACACCTCCAGTATCCACTTTGTTCTGCATACCTCCCCACGGGGTCTCTTTTTCCGGAAGATCCTGAAAGCAAAAAAAAAAATTTCATCCATTATGTTTTCATTTCTCCTTTCAGTATACAAAAAAATACATAAATAAATAAAGCTCCTTTGTCGACTACATCCATTTTCTAAGTACTCTGTTCCCAGAATATTTATCATTTTCCTCTTCATGAGTTCTCTTCTTTCAGATGGTCTCGACTGCAGAGTAAAACGCTCCTGCCATCAGCTTGGTTTTGCAGATCCTAATAAAGAGAAAACCACATCCCTCATTCACTTGGTTTGCATTCATCCTAATAGTTGTTATCTTTTTTCTCCTGCAGGTCCTGAGTTCTGGGGCGTGATCAACCCTGCATGGGCCATGTGTTCGCAGGGACGGCGTCAATCACCCATCAACCTGGACCCTCGAACACTGCTGCACGACCCCAACCTCGCACCGCTCGCCCTTGACCCCACACAGGCAAGTATTCAACCCCTTACATTATATCCTAGGTTTGACTCCATCCCAATCCTTACTCAGATCCTTTTGTTTAACCTTACTAAATATTTCGGCGTCTTTACACTCGACCTTACTTCTTATTCGATTCTTTTTCTCACTTGCCCGTATTTATTTTCGACCCAACCATCTCACAACACACCGTACCTCTCTCCACCATCTCACATGCCACGACCCCTGACACTTAGCCTTGACCTGTGATCATCTAACACGACCTCATCCTCACATCATTCACCCCCTCATCCACATATCATTCAAGCCCCCCCATCACCCAGGCCAGTACTTAATCTTACTTTACACTTTACTTTTTTACATTTGACCCTTACTTTATACTGCAATCACTCACTCTTAGTCATACCTAAAGTTCTACAATGCTTTCCTCGCGAAACCCTTACACTCGATCATACTTCATACTCGACCCCACGGAGACAAGTACCGCCTCCTACATTGCACTCGACTCCATATTCTTGACCGACTTCTCACCTGACTCCTTTCAGTTGACCATCTTACACTCAACCTTGCTCTTCGACCCCAACCCCACACCCCTTGCCATTAGTTCTACTTAGGTCAGCACTTCATCTTACTTTACACCCGACCGTCTCACCTCCTAACACTCCACACACCATTTTACACCAGACACGCCACTAACCCTCACACTCACCACATTTCCTGAACCTTACACCATGATCCCAACCTCACATCAAGCTTCCTGAACCTATCCAAGCCAATACTCGACTTCACTTTACAGTCAGCCCATTATACTTGACCCTCTTACGTTCGACCCCATTATGCTTGACCCTCTAATCCTTGACGCTACTTCATAAATGATTCCATCACCCTCAGTCCTGCTTTTCACTCGTACCCTTTCGCTTCTTAGCCCTAGACTTAGACAAAGACTAAGAATGAGTGAGTGGGAGAACATTTCGCTCATTAGGTAGAAAGCTGAGATCTAGAGAAACTTGAAGTTTGAAAGTATGAGGAGTATTTAAAAATGATATAATATCCATCTTATTATTGTGTAGGCTATTTTGGTATTTATCTTGTCATTACAGTCACTTTATCCCTCGCACCCATTGCTGCCATTATTCTCCTTACCTTTCACACGCAAGTGGCCCTTCTCTTCTATATCTGTGGAACTTGTTCACTGCAGGTCTGATCACTACATGACTTCAAGTAATAATAAGTCTCTCGTTTATATTTAAATCCATTTTGTATAAACCTCTTTTGCTTGCTTTCGTACCTATTAAACATTCATTCTTATAATTCTGGAATTGCATTAACTCTTTCACACTGACTTTCATTCTAATATTGTTACCACAGTTCCATTTATACCACTATTTCACTGTACAGATTTTTATTCATCCATTTCCTAACAGCCTCATGCTTGATTGCCATTCGTTTCTTACATATGCATTACTGTTGTTCACTATCACACCAGAATTCATTCATATTTTAATTTTACATCTTACAAAGTTATCTTTCATACACTTATCATACCATCATTTCCACTTACTAATCACCCTTGTTATATACAATAATCAGTCACACACATTATTATTATCTATCTATCTATCTATTGCCAGACGCCCTAATCCCGCACGGGGTGGCCACAAACAAATCGCCTCCATTTCACTCTGTCCCCTGCCATTTCACTACCACGCTCCCATCTCACACCCCCCTCTCTCATATACCTCTCCACTCCATCCCTCCATCTCATACTCGGCCTCCCTCTCCCTCTCGTCAGTCTTTCACTCTCCATCCTCTCCACATGCCCAAACCACCTTAACGTGTTTCTCCTAACGCTTCCTATCACGTCCTCAACCACACCACAACGCTCCTTCACTTCTTCATTTGTCAGTCTGTCTCTCCATGTGACTCCACATGCTCCTCTCAAATAACTCATTTCCACTGCTCTCACTCTTGACTTCTGTCCTTCCATTCATTCTCTTTCATTGACATCCATATAATTACCTTCGCCAAGGAGGTTATGTTTTACTCTGCGTTGGTTTGTTTATATGTCTAGCAGGATTGCTCAAAAGTTATGAATGAATGGATTTTGATGAAATTTTGTGGAAGGGTGGGCCATGGGCCAAGGAAGAAATGATTGAATTTTCGGGTGGATCTGGATCAAGATCCGGAGTATTCCGCACAATATCTCCAAAAGTGCTCAGTGAATTTCAATGAAATTTTATGGAAAGATGGGCCATGGACCAAGAAAGGACTGATGAAATTTTTGGGTGGATCCAGATCCGGGATTACTCAAAAAGTTAGGAACAGATTTTGATGAAATTTTGTGAAAGACTGGATCATGGCCTAAGGAAGAAATGGTTACACTTTGAGGTGGATCCAAATCTGGATCCGGAGTATCCTGCACAATATCTCCAAAAGTTCTCAATGAATTTCAATGAAATTTTGTGGAAAGGTGGATCATGGACCAAGAAAGAGCTTGTTAAATTTTTTGGCGGATCCGGATCCTATATCCACGTATCCGGATCCAGATCCTTCGTAATGGCAATGGCATTGGCGGAGGTATGCGCTCTCTGAGTGCTTTCTAGCTATTCAGTATGTTTATTTACATTACTTACATCATACGTTTGATTTTATTAACCTGTCACGTACCGTTAACATATAGGTACGTTACAACTTTTTTTTTTCACACTAACACCAACGCTCGTCAGAGTTCCAGTACGCTCTGCAATTGCGAGTCCCGTCATTTGCACATTTCTAAGTTTTGCGGGTGATTTTTGGTAGGCGTATGTGGGAGACCTTCCTCTACCCGCCGCCAGGTGGTGACTGCATGACCCTGCGTGACCCCCCCCCCAGCACGCCATTTTCTCGGCAACACACCTGTTAGCAGTGACCTGGCCAGTAAAGACGTGTCACACCATAGTCTCTCCGACGACAAAATTCAAGGAGAAAGTGATTCCTGATGTGGAGGATAAAGATTACGTGGCACCAGAGGAAGAAGTGAGCAGAAGTGATGAGGAGATAACGTCACCAAGGAAGCTGCGGTATGTTGATGTGTTTGGTGAGTGAAACAATACTTGTATTGCCTATATTACTGTGTAAAACCAATATATTCTTGTACTAAATATAAATTCGTACCAAATGAACAAATATCTGCCTATTCTGACTGGTTTTCAATAGTTACCACTACCACAGAAAACGCGACAGCCACAACATGGCTCCAGAGAACACGGTACCAGGTGATTAAAGGGTCATCTGTATAGCCTACTTCTAAGCTCAGGTGAGCCCTTTTTTTTTTTTTTTCCAATGTTTCTCATGAAATGCGGAGGTTTTAGCCAAAAAAAAAAAACTTCGAAAATCTGCCGTCATTGCAGGGGGTCACTGGTGAAAAATCAACAGGGATGTGACGGGTTAATAGTCTGTGTACCTTGATTCTCATTCTATATACCTGTAACTGGTTTTCAGGACTGCGCTTGGGAACCAAACACGCTGATAGTCGGTCATATCACTGGTCAGATTATGATATATCTTATTCTCTCTTGTTTCTAAATAGTTCCATGACTTCTTTGTACTTTGATGAAGTCTAATATTTAGTGGTTGTAGGCTGATGACTTTGTGCATCTCTTCGGTTATGGCATGCAATGGGTGCCTTACATTTAACCCCTCCGTGGCTGTGCCTCCGAAATACGTCGGGATCTACTGGCCCATCCCGAGGACGATATTCCATGTTTTAAAAAATATATATTTTCCTTAGTTATATTGAGTAGGAACGTCAGACGCACATGGCAGAGCAATTTTAAGCTTCCTAGACCTATCCTGAGCAGTACAATGGAGCACAGAAGTTGCTGAAATTTATGTAGAATGATATTGGTTACACCTAGGTGTTGCCGTGACGCAATGATATTGGTTACACCTAGGTGTTGCCGTGATGCAATGATATTGGTTACACCTAGGTGTTGCCGTGACGCAACATCGAACGCTTTTTTTCTTTTTTACAAAAAAACAGTATCATTGGTGCTAAAGCATGAAATTACTAGATATGTGTTTTTCGAAGTATTTCAGTACATCATATGCGAGGTTTCAATAAAAAAAAATAGTTTTTTTTTTTTGTTGGGCGTTTTTCGGTGTTTATTATGTTTATAGAAGTATCGACTAATTTTAGTAGTCTTGGTGGTGGGGTTTGTTGGAAAAGGGAGGTGAGAGATTCTATTTTTGACCTAAACGAGATAAACGTCATCCCTTGAGTGTACAGGCTGGCCAGTAAGGGTTGAAATGCGAGACGACTTGCGATTAGCACCTCGGGCTAGCTGATTAGCGGGAAGGGAAGGGAGCCCTTTCCACCCACGAAAACATCACCTGAACAAGGAAAACTTTCCTGTAATGCTTGTACAAGGCAAAGAATATGTAAAATGATCCAAACAATTACAGCAGACCTGAGCAAATAGGTAAAGATACCCCTAAAAGATATGTTTCTCATATTTCCATATATATATATATATATATTTTAATGCCTGTAAGTAGTTATAATCGTAAACAGGGTGGTTGTGTGTATCAAAATGGAGGAGAAAGATGTTACTTTCTGCCTGGGTCGAGATCATGTGGTTAGCTTTGTGTGTTTAGGCAAAGTTCGCAAAGTCTAAAGACGATAATGACAGATTACAATGGTCAGTTGTGGCGAAAGCATTTGGGTGTGCTGCGAGTGTAAATTTCTGTAGTTACAGCATTCAACATTGATTATGACTGTTTCTCCATCAAATGCAAGAGTAACATTTGAGGATAATTGTACTAGGAAAAATGGTGGCGGACAGAAAAGACTGAAGGAAAACAAATAAATACTAACCCCTCAGGCAAAGTGTGAGGTGTGGAGTTTGGCCAGGCCTAGACTGACCCCTCTCTGCCCTTCCTTCGCAGGTCAAAAGTACTGTACACTTTGATAAGAAGCCATTGTCTAGGAAACACACTCACTCTCTGTTCATGAATCACTTACTTTTCCATAGTTATGCAAACACTTACTTCTACCTTACACTTGCAATTCCTTAGTCATACAAATATAATTACTACAATACACAGTCACTTTTACACCATTATGGTACTATTTACATTTTGTTTGGTCATTCACTCAGCATTTTGCAAGCGAATGATTCTCAGGAAAGCAGGGAGGACAGAGAGGCACCTTGTATGAGTGGCCCTGCTAGGTGGTGACCTTTCTTCTTGCTGCCTCTCGGCTGTTTGCACACACTTGGCATTGCACTTGTGCACGTCTGCCCACTCTTGTTGACCCTTTTTCCTTCACTGGATGGTGGCATCTTTTCTAGGCAGTGCTGTGCAACCCAGTCCGTTGCAGCAAGTCTGTCAGTCTGGTCACGAACCGCACTTGTATGCCCCCGTGCCACTGAGGATTAGTGACCGTAATCCTGCAAGATCTCGAACACACAATCATACACAGACTTCCACATAGAGATTGTCTTCCTGGTTTTTTGGCAGTAGCAGTGACGCACATTCAAACCGTACCGTACACACCAGCCAAGTGAAAAAAGAGTTTCTTGTACCACTTGATAGAATGACGAATGCACGCCACACAGTCAAACTGCATGTCACTTTTATCAACCAAGCGCACATTACATTTGTATCTGTGATTGCATTTGGCATTCAAATACGCTCGCCTGTCACAAGATCTTTTCTCTCCCGTGCTGACGAGAGACTTGTATGCACAGTTGATAGCATGTGCACATCACGCTTGTCTCACCATCTCGAGGCAAGGAGATCAGTGCTACATTGCAATTGAATTTTGCCTCTCTCTTGCTCTGCACTGAAACGTGGCATGCCCTGTCAGTTCGGCCTGGCTGTGCCACATGAGTCAGTGCCTCTTGAAAGCAGGTGCATTGTTAACTCTGGAGACATGTACAATTATCTGTGTAAAGTATATGTCTACCCACATTATCTTCCATCATCCTCTTCACTACTGTGCACAAGTTTTAGAAACGACCTAATATAGCATTTGAGTTTGCCTTTGAGGTTCTCCAAAACTGGCCTGATCTTGCACAAACCGTCTGTTGGGTCCAAGGTAGTGTTATCAGAGAGGTGATGGAACCGTAGGATGTTCCGGTATGTGATCTGAGCCATGTGCTTTGTGAATGCATCCACCTGTGTCAAAACATCAGGTGCCCAATAATCAACAAGTGTATATTTCTGAATGCATCCACCTGTGTCAAAACATCAGTTGCCCAGTAATCAACAAGTGCATATTTCTTCACCAAGGGCATCAATATCATCAATACCACGGACACGTACAAGGTAGACACTGTCACTTCGGTCCAGCGCCCTGTCTTGTAGGTCTCCTCCTGTGCCTGGTCTGCAGTAGTCTGGTGAAAAAAAACGGTTGGTCTCCATTGCAATCATCTTCATCAGTTGTTCATCGAAAAACAGCGAGAAGAAGCTTAGCACTGGACTCGTTGCCATCAGTCCTGTCATGACCTAACACCTGAATTAGTGTTTTCAAAGGTGTAGGTCCGTGGTCCGAAGTCTGTTGTCTCTGACCATGTGTAGAGTGCTTAGGAAGATGACACTTGCACTCCCAGCTGCTGCCTGGACTGCCTTATCAGTCTCCCATACTGTGCAGCAGATTTGCTTACCTTATGTGCATGCCGAGGGGCTGACTGGATTCCTGGCTCCAGTGATGATGTCCTTGGTGCACGATGCAGTGGTGCAACACCGCTTGATGATGAAGAGGCACGTGAGGTGGAGGGAAGTGGTGAGAAGGCTCATGAGGTGGAGGGAAGTGGTGAGAGGGCATGTGAGGTAGAGGGAAATGATGAGAGGGCATGTGAGATGGAGAGAAGTGGTGAGAGGACATAAGAGGTAGAGAGAAGTGGTGAGAGGGCATGTGAGGTGGAGGAAAGTAGTGAGAGGGCACTTGAGGAGAAGGAAAGTGGAGAGAGGGCATATAAGGTGGAGGGACGTGGTGGTGAAGGAGAAGCCGCCACGGCGGCATGAGTTCGGTGCTCCTGCATGGCAGCACATTTTCCTCCAATGCTCTCCTTTTCTCCTCCTCCTTTCCTGCAGGAAATAGTTGTTTCAACACCATTCTCTTCACTTTAGGTGGTGGCGCAACACTTTGACGATGCTTAAGTGGAACATCCTCCCTGCTCTCAGAAGAAGAATCATCATCGTCCCCATTGTCAGGTGGTTTCTATACCGCTCGTCACTCTCCTCATCACTATGCTCGTTGGCACTTCTGGTACACTCCTCTTCAGATCCAGTCCTGTCAGAGGCACTCTCTCCACCTACGGGGAACAATTCTGACCTGATTTTAGGGCTGGTCAGGCCCCAACACATGCGAAGAAGGATGGCGGTGTGAGGGGGTGGAGGCATGGCCACAAGCGGTAATCGAACGTCCACTCATCACGGTGGCAAATGCTGAACTGATAGAGGGTGTGTGTGAGTGTAGTGTAGGTTAGTCTTGGGATGTCCTAGACCAGGGGCGGGCAACCTTTTCAGAGCGAGGGCCAGATGAGACTTTTGGGAGCAGCCCATGGGCCGGAGTGACAAATGAAAACAAAAGTTACTATATACACGAATTTAATTGGAAAATATGCAAATTAAATCTTTATCAGGATATAGACTCCCACACTTGAAGGGAGCTCGTGGGTTAAGATCTCAAAACATCTATGAACTTGAAAAGTACTACATACATACATGGATGCAGAACAAGTGTGTACCTGCCTTAAGAATGACATATACCCCCTCTCAATGCGGTAGTCCTACCGACACTGGCGTCTGGCAGGATGGCAGAGATTGTATCGCGCGGGGTGGGGGGAGTGCCGAGCTGCTAAATAGCATCTGCCCGCCACATGTGGCTGGCAGATGCTATTTGTCAGAATAATTTGTTTTGGCTGGGGTTTCGCGGACCAGATTGCTATGCTCATGCTGAGCAGGTTGGCGGCCAGACGCTAGACCTTCGTGGGCTGGATCTGGCCTGCGGGCCGGAGGTTGCCCGTCCTTGTCCTAGACGTTCGTTAACATCCCCAAAATGTTCACAGTTTTTTAACAAGCTGCGCTGCATCGATGCCGGTGGCCATGCTACAAAGAACACCAAAAAAAAAAAAAAAGTCATTCAGCACCAGCAGACATAGAGGAGTTAAAGCAAATCTGAGTACTTGTTTTACCAGACTTTTTTTAATAATGATTGTAGAGGGACCAACCGGATATTCTATAATTGGATGAATTAATGTTTCATATTAAATGTATCTTAATATTTGGTGGTAGGTGGTGGCAACCATCTTCCACTCATTTGATGAAGTGCTACATACTTTATCCTTCACCTTTATCATATTTTTTTTCTGTGTCTGCCCCTTTCTGTCCCTATTTCTCCTATCTTTCCTGTTACTTTTTATCATTTATTTTTATTTTTCAGATGACTTTACATTGAATGACAAGCCTAATGGTTTCCTGTACACCAGGAAACCATTTACAGTGCTGGATGGTAACCATATAACCAATCCATAAGTGTTTCCTACGTGTCAACAAGTAGGTTGGCAGAGAGTTAGTGTCCTTCTGCATAATACTACACTACACAACAACTTCCGCATAAAATAACTAAGAGACAGATGGCCACCTCTTATGGGATCATGGCATCTGACTTTAGATCAGGGGTCAACCTGGGGTACGTGTACCCCCAGGGGTACGTGAGAGGAATTTTTGGGGCACGTGACAGGTTTCTCAAAATACTTCGGTTTTGAATAACTGCAAACCTGTTTGTAGAAAGTGGCCTACATGTGCAAGGCTAGATGTGTCCTCCACTAGAACCAGGACACTTAAGTGACAACGTTAACAAGGAAACTCTTGGAGTTATTTCATTTGAGAGAAAGCTTTCTTGGACTACACTTGCCACACAACCTTGAAAACCCATAATACAGTATTCACCCTTGCTCGTTTTCTATCGATCACGTCTCTCCTCACGCGTACCGAACAGGTACCAAAGTGAGACTCACTGTTCGCCTCTCACTGTCACCCACTCACCACTCTTCCCTCACTACCCTCACCCTCATGTACGTTGAGATCTTCTTAATGGTTTCCAGTGTATTTGTAGTCTGATTTTTTCCCTCGTTTAAGTTGTCATGGTTTTTGCTCGCGGCTACGAAGTCATGTGCCTACACTGCAGCCATAATAACTGGTAATGGTTTCATGGCCAAGTTTGTGATTTTCAATTACGTGGGTAAGGGGTACGTGACCAATACTGAAAGACTTCAAGGGGTACAAAGGTTGAGAACCCCTGCTGTAGACTGATAGATAGGTAGATCGATCTCAATATTTGTTGGAAACTTTTCAAAGATTAATACTTTTGTTAGTGCCTTGTTGCCCTGTCTGGTTTTATTTTTTATGTCAAGGTTATTCCCCGTTTACTTACATTTAAGTCCTAAATTTGTCCCCTCACTATTATACTCCAGTTTTTTCACCATGTGTTATAATATTTTCTTACTTAGTTTGTGCTATTGGTACAATTTTCATTTCATTCATGTTTTTTTTGTATTTTCCATTGGCAGTCAAAGTTATTCATCCTCCGTTTCTCTTCCAATACATGTTGGACCTTCATTCTATATGAATTGCCTTGATATGTTATAATTTGCGTATTATCATCCATATATGCCATATTTGTGTTTCTGCGGGTAGATTGTGGTATATCTCTGGTGTGTATTATGAAAAGTGTTGGTGAGAGAATGCTACCTTCCATGGCAGCACTTGCTAATTATGTTATGCTGCTTAGTTTTCTCCCCATGTTTATTCTTGCCTCTTTGTCATTTAAAATGTCACATATTTTTTCTGTTTTTTTTTTTCAAATTGTTCAAGTAAGCCACATTGTAGCAAATAATTTATATTTTAGGCCACTATGCTATGCTTTGTCCAATGCGTTCTTCACATCATGTAGGACTAATTAACATTGCTGTTTTTTCCTAATAACTGGCCTAATGCAGCTGCAGTGCTGGTGCCCCTGTTTGATCAGAATCCATAATGGTAACCATTTACCAGATTTTGTTGTTCAAGGTGTCTAAGAACTCTGTTGTTAAGGATTCTTTCCGACGTTTTTCCTGGAACTTCCAAAATTGATACTGGGCCGAAGTTTGTGGG